>VZSC01019218.1:0-57603 GCA_013398225.1 Steatornis caripensis | reverse complement strand
GGGGGGGGGGGGGGGGGGGGGGGGGGGTGGGGGGGGGGGGGGGGGGGGGGGGGGGGGGGGGGGGGGGGGGGGGGGGGGGGGGGGGGGGGGGGGGGGAAGGGGCAAAAAAACCCACCCAACTAAATAAACAAAGCGCAGTTTCCTCCCTCCTACATCCGATACGCCACTCAAACACACCGGTAACGCAACAGTGGAGATGGGCCTGAGCCGCACAGCTCCAGCTGCTCTCAGAGGTCTCCGAGCTGGTGGCGGCGTTGGTTTGCACCGCACGGGTGAGCGCAGAGCTCAGGCTGGCACCTGGGTCTGAGGGTTTACCGAAACCGGTGCAACTCAAAGGCACTGCTACCTGGAAGGACTTAGATACAAAGTACCTCTCCTTTCAGTCAAGAACTGAAGCATTGCTCACATTTTACATACACGCTGAAGTCCCAGGGGAGGAGGAACTTTGTACTCGCTTTTAATCGAAACCCAACGCCGATTTGCACGCTTTTCAGAGAAGGGCTAGAATCGGGGCAGGTTTGGGAGTTCTGCCCAAGCAAGACCTGCAAAACTTTAGTCCCTCGGTCCTAAAGAGCCCCAGCCCTCAGCTCGCTCCCCGCACTGCTCAGAGCAGCCCGAAAGCTGCTGCCCAGCCTCAGAGCGGGCGGCAGAGCCCCCGCACCCTCCCCGGCAGCACCCGGGTCCCCGCGGGGCCACAGCGGCGCCACGCGCCCACCCCGCGCCCAAGCATCCAAGCGAAGCACGTCCCGACCCTCTGAAGCTGAGGACTGGCGTCTCCAGCGCGTTCTTGATCTGCTCAGGGAGCGCTCGGGGGAAAGGCTGCAGCTTTCTTCTGAAGGACAGAAGAAAGAACAAGCATTTCATCTGCTTCAGTTGCTGGCACAGGCACTTTTCCTTGCCTCTGTCCCAAAGCAATACGGTAACTCAGGTGCCATTTAATTAAATTAATCCGTCTGAAATATTCACCTTGCACCAATTAGGTAAAACAGCCTATAAAACCTCCTCCAAACAAGACAATTTGCTGTTTCAAGCCTGAATCATGTTGGCCTGAGAATACAGCGACTACAACACGTATACTAGAGACATGTGAAGTGATTTTAATTGCCTGAAACTCCGGTACTGTCAAACGGTAGGACAGGGAGGGAGAAGCCTTTATAGTTATCTCGCCGTTATAGATGAGTGGGGTGCCTGAGCTTGAAACGCTCCTACAGGATAAGGGGCTTAAAATAGTAATCAACTTTTCTTATCCAAATAGATATCTGTTTTTCACTCCCGTGGCTTTCTGCATGTACTCTGAGTCAGTAACTAGGTCACGGAGATAGAAGCAGCCGTGGGAGGAAAATAACTTCTGTGTTCTGGGGATAATTCACGCAGCCAGCTTCTCTGCGGTGAGGCAGCACGGGGCTGGGGGACCGCGAGCGTAAAGGCGCCTCCGCCTGCAGGAGGTGCTGGCCCCAGGCGCTGGCTGCAGCCACCTGCGTCTTGGCTGACGCGCACCAAGGGCGACTGCTCTCAGAGGAGCAGCTCCCACGCAGAAACGCCCCCTGCGCTGCATCCACCCTTCACGCACCGTTGCTGAGGTCCTGCCCTTGGTGGCCACCATCTCCAGCGAGGTGTGTCGGGGCTGCGCCCGTCGGGAAGCAGCTGCGGCCAAGGGAGCTCCAAGCGGAGCATCGCCACCCGCCCGCGCTCCCGCAGGATGCCCACTCATCCTCTGCGGCAGGAGCTGTGGGGCAGACAGCTCTACAGCCTGAACACGAGCATTGCTCTGCTGCCCGCTGCAGAGCTGGGTAATTGAGGCTTAAGGAAACTTGCTTCCCCAATTGCTGAGCTATTTGTATGCTAAACAGCCTCTAGCTCATCCTGAAAGGTGCCAACTGCGTGTGACCACCCTCAAAGCTGGGGAGGGACCCCAGCCGCCACTGCCCAGGGCGGGCGGGGGGGCCAACCTGGTGGGACCCAGCTGCGCGCTGCCCACGGACACGGCCAGTCACGCCAGCGCGTGGAGCAGGGGCCTCGCCTCTCGGCTCGCGAAGCTGCCGTGGCCAAGTAACAGACACCTCAGAACATTTTGCTTGCTGAAAACGAGATTCAAAAGGCATTACCCAAGAATGATTCGGAATGCGTGTCTTTTAGTTTATAGGGATAATCACCACATACTTACAAATGCTTTTAGAAAACATGTGTTTGCATTCCTATGCCCATACACATATATATACACATACATCATAGAGCTGGCCACGTGCAAGCAGCCTGTACGTACAAACGTCTCCCTCAAGCAGGGACTGCTCACTGTCAAAGGTGCTACAATATCAGGTCCCTCACCCGCAGCCAGCGCTCCTTCTGCCACACCAGACTAATCCTATCGCAGGTAAGGGACAAGGGACAGATTTCTGCTCTTCACAATTAGAGTTTCTAGTCCAGACTGAACAATGATGGGTTTGATAGGATTTGGACCATGCACACTAACCTACGTCAGGAAACTCCCGTGCTTCTGTGGCATTCACCTCTGGGATTTTGCTCGCTAAACAAGAGGCAACACCAAGATTCAGAGTTCTCCAGAAGCCAGGCTGCTTGGGGGTGGTCTCCGTAACTTCAACGGCGATAAGAAACTAACAGTGAAACCCCTGCGCTTCCCCTCGTCGCAGGATCCAACATACGATGTGTGGTAGTGGTGCTATGGTGATGAGGTGGGGTAGTTTCACGAGCTACAGCAACCAGTGACTAATGTATACCCAAGCAGTAATAAGCACATAGAAAAGGCGTAGTCTCTTCTTTATCTCCACATTTTCTAACCAGAGCTTCATTTTTCATATTACTTCACAAACAATTTATCCTACCCCGCTATTGCTGACCACACGTGACAGCACACACCCCGCACGCGGCAGGCGGTAGATGTCACCGCCCCGGCGCGAGTGCCCCCGAGGAGCGGAGCTTGCCAGCTGGCTCGCTCAGCCCGCTGCCGGGATGCTCTCTTGGTCCCCCGGAGCATCCCCCCACGCCCAGAGCACGCCTCCGCTGCCCACCTTGGAAACCAGGAGGCTGAAATCCTCCGAGCAGCAATGCGCATTACACCTTTAGAAAGCAACAAAATGAAGATGTTAATTATGAATAGAGAAGCTGCCAGGATTATTAGAGATGTGTTGAGCAAATTAGAAACTGTTATTCATGTGGAGAATAGTTTAGCATATGCTCGGAATTCTTTTCATCTATTCAAACCCAAGACTCTATTGAACTGCTTCTTGTCCCCGTGCTACCTACCTGTGGCAGGCACATCACAATGAATCCCCACGCTTCCAATTTATTTCTGTCTTCCAAAGGCACCTTTTTGGCATAGTAATGCACTGAAACGCTGCCAGTAATTCCCTCCAGTGTACGGTGACGGCTGGGCTGTGGTTTTGAGAGAGTAAGTTCTACAGATGAGCCCTTCAGAGCAAGTTAGCATCTCCTCGCTGCCAGCCGACTGTGCCACATTGTAGCTTAGTTACTAACTCTGGAATTTATTCATTAAAACAATAAAAAAGATGCATAACGCAAGTGGCCGATCCTCAGCGATCCGCGCTAACGCCGCACGGTAGCGGTCACAGTCCTGCTGAAGCAACGGAGAATTTGGGTTATGCAAAATGGTTAGATTGTTAGTTCAGAACTGAAAATGCAACCAAGAGGTATTTATCTTAACAATTCTTCTCTTGCAGAGCTGATTAGGTGGCTCGTGTACGTACCCGTGTAAGCGACGGCACGCATGGGCTCCTCCACTGCTTTCAGACTGCAAAGCGTTTTGAGCTCTTACTGGCTTTCAGGAATTTTCATATTTTCTCAAGCATTTAACTTCCAGTTCTTCTTCCCTGCAACAAGCACGCTGTCGCTGTCACAAGTTTGCACGCACACATTATCGCACGGTCCATTTGTATGTACAACCGTGCACGACAACACGCCCACGTTTCTTATGTTAACGCCTGTTTATTTCTAAACACGATGTTCCAAATAATTTCCAGTAAAACTGCAAAATAATATGATTTTATCCTTCATGGTGCCTACAGTGGATTAAGTATGGTGATATTCAGACGTACTGACTACTGAATGTAGGTATCCTACTAGGTGCAACAGATCTGCTCTGCGATGTGCTGGAGAAAGGGGCACGAGGAGAGAGCGAGCAGGGACCCATTCAGGGGAGAGAAGTCTACAGGTCCAGAGAGCTTGGGGCGCTGTGAGCTCCCCGAGACCCAAGAATCCGGCTGGCACCTGCCTGTCAAAACACAAATAAACACTACAGACCGCAACCTTGAAAAAAAATGGTCCTGAAGCGAAGCTTTTAAAGACAGGAGATCAGCTCTGAAGAACAAAATGCTTACACGGTTGGCAACGTGTCAAACAGTTCTTATGGGACGTTACCTTCACTGCCCAGCTGCGATCCAGTGCACGCGTGTTGAATACTAACTGACACGATGCGATCGTCACAGAGAGGCACAAAAAAATTTGCTTCCCCCAAACCCCGGCGAAGCTGAAGCACGCCAACCGGAAATGTCAGAGTGATGAATAAAATGGGGGGGAATGGTTCTCTCAAGGTAATTGTAGGCTTGTGATGAAAGGAGTCATGCTAGTCTCCGAGCCACGTCACATTACACAGATACGTAAATAATGCTGACAGATTAACGCTGAATCCATCCAAGAAATCAGGCTCACTCGTTCAGAAGCTTTGAACACACAGCTGCGGGTAAGCCTTTGGTGCGCCACCTCTGGACCAAACCACAGCACAGCTGGATCGCAGCGAGGTGCAGGACTGACCTCGCAGGACATCGCTGACCTCTACGTCATTTAGCATTTGAGGAAGCAATCCCTGTCCCCCACAGCACAGAGCCTGAGCCGCGGCCAGCAGTTCTCCGCTCACCGCAGGCGGGAGCGGGACGAGCCCCACCGACACGGCCGTGGTCAGCAGCAACAGAGGGGCCCCGCTCCTGGTACGGAGGCAGCAAGGAGGAATCCTCGCACTTGCCTGGTGTTCGCGTAGGGTGCCTAATACAAAGGAAGCGGGGATATTTGTTTTATCGATGCCTGGGTTTCTTCTCTTAGAGAAATCCTAGGTCACAAGCAGTGGCTGAAAGAGCAAACGCCTTCCCGTGCAGAACAGCCGTCCTAACCCGCTGCACAAAGAAACCTCCGGAGCAGATGGACAGATGACAGCAAAACTAAGGCATCAGTCGCACAGAAAAATCTTGTACTTTGAAAAACACATTTAAAGCCTCAGCTTAAGACTCCACGCACGCTCAAAACCCCACACTGTGAACTACGTTTGGTTTGCTTCCCTTCCCCGCACTTCCCATTTCCCGATACTCTGCCCTCCCAGTTTCTAATGAGAAACTGTCCAAACCAGTTATAAATGCTGAATGTACAACCTTAGGCCTGCACCAAAATCAGAATTTTTTAATCAGGCGTCTCACTCACTTGGCAGTCCAAATATAAAACATTTATTTTTCCAGCTTTAACTGCATGTTCTTCCTTTCTGCCAACTATCCGCCTGCATTAATTCAGCAGCGACGTTCTCAGAGAGGAGCTCTGCCCTGAAGCTCTGGCGCTGGCTTTCCATCTATTCCAACAACGCACATCAAAATTTTATAAAAGCCGTGAAACACGCTGCAGTCTAGTTTTACCTTCTCTCTTTGAACACGCAAATAATTTGACTCCATCTTATCCAAACACTCAGTAACCGGTAACGGGGAAGAGCAGGACAATTTACTGGCTGGCGTTGGCAGCGGGGAGACGCCGCAGCCCTCGTGTCCGAGGCACGCGCCCGTGCGTGAACAGTGCCGCTGCTGGAGAAGCCTCGCGTCCTCTCCGCCTTTTATCACCGTGCACCTCCCAGCTTTTCCATTTCCAAGAGAAATAAAAACCTTCTGACCGAGAGCTCCCGCGTGCCACCACGCTGCCGTTCCCAGCTCGCTGCCCTCGGTATCAGCGTTCCCTCCCCTTTTCCTTTCCCTCATTAAACAGCCTCTCCTCCCGAGTTCAAACCCCGTCTTACAGCGCTCGACTTGCTCAAGGACTTCTAGCAACGATCCAGACACAGAGAACATTACGGACCAGAAACCGGCGCCGTGGCGCTGTGCGCTCTCAAAGCCGGCAGCGTTGGCTTCCGCCCGATGCCCCGGGGAAGCCCAGCGAGCGCTTGGGCGCTGCGGCCTTTGAGCAGGATGCTCTCCCTACCACGGGCACGAGCACCCACCCGACCCTCTGCAGCCCGGCTCCCAAGGCAGGGGACGCGCAGAGCTGCCCCGGAGAGGGCTCAGCCATACCCTCCGCGCCTGCCTTCGGCCCGGCCAGCACGCACGCCAAGCCCTGCACCCAAAATCAGCAAAGCAAGGCCGGGGCGTCGGGCGGCCACGGGCAAAGCCAGGGAGTGCAGAGCTGCGGGTGTTCTTCATTCAGTCTTGCTGCCCATAACCGCAGTAATCAGTCAGTGAATAATAATTGACTTGGCACTGGGAAAGGACTCGGACGTGGAGTGGGACCGGCTGCAGCCAGCTGCGTGGCAGGCGTTACTGGGCAGAGCCTTCATCCAACAGGTCTGCGCACGCGCCACCGCGGCCGGAGGGCTGTGTGCGCTGTCCTCGGGGAATCGACAGCGGGGCAGCCAGAGCCGGCGCGGGCACCCACTCCCTGCCCACCGGCCACCCCAGACCGGGGGCTCAGGCAGCCCTGGGGAGCCCCTCGCCGCGAGCTCCCCGACCCAGCGCTCCACGGCACACGTGCATGGGCAGCCTGCGGCCGCCCGGACAGCCCAGCCTCAGCTTAATGGGCACACAGAGAAGCATCCAAGAGTTAATTAATTTTTTGATTCTGTTGTCCTCTCTGAGGATCAGGCAAGGGAAACAGAGGAAAGCATATGGCGAGACGGAGGCAGGCTAGCAGGCCAGAATACGAGTAGCAGATCCAGACGCTCCACGGGCTTGCATTTTCCAGAATTACTTTCACTGACTTTAATTAAGCTCTCCCCAGACTCATCAGCTTGGAGAGATTAAAGCAAGGGAGATCATGCCAAAGAACTTGTGCACCACATAGCTTTCCCTATAAGCTTTTACAGTTCTGTAATTGAATTCATATACAAATACATCACAATTACGCTACGTGAAAAGCCACGCTGACCTACTTTCAAGCCAATTTATATGTACTCCATGGATGCTTTAACTCACTTCATAAACAGAATATCTTTTTCTTTGTTAGACAAATGTAGCCCTTATTGGCAAAATCCGAAATCCCTCTTGTCCTGAGAAAGAGTCCTCCTATTGAGAATTTTTGCATGAGGTTTACTTACGAGAAATTACTCTGCATTTCCACCTGACCTTAATCATTTGCTATCACTACGTACGTAGCAGGTGGGGGTTTTAATTGCTGCAGCAGCAGCGGCGTCCAGCAGACAAGCTGCAAGTGCCGCAGGAGGCAGAGCTGCCGCAGCGCTCACCTCCGACACCAGCTCCTCGCCGCGAGTGACGGGACCCGCACCCCAGCCCTGCACGCTGCCACGGGCGCCAGCGGCACCGGGGGTCCCAGCCGAAAGGCCCCTCTGCACCGCCTTCGCGCCCCGGGGCCAGCCACAGCCTCCTGAAAACGCACGCCTAGCCAGCCTTCAGCTCTAACTCACCGGAGCTGGGAGAGCTTTTCTGGCAATACTTAGTGCTTTCTTTTCACATGGGAATTTTCAAAGCGTCCGTGAAGCGTACACGTATGAATCTCCCAGTTCTGGAAGTCGGACACACAGAATTTAAATAACATAACCTGGCAACGCTGTGTTGCCTCGCGGCGACGGGCATTAGCAGGCCCAAGGAAGGAGGCGGCCGCTCCAAGCAGGCGGCCGCCTGCGTAACGGGGCAGGATGCGATGAACAGAGCGAGGGAGGGAGCGTTCGAGCAGATTTCCAGACAAGAATAACCGTATGATGGAACTTAAACTGCTTGCAAAATTGCATTGTTTTGATTCAATTATCTGCCAAAAAAAAAAAAAGCTACCTGTCATACCTGAGAAACAAACTGAAGGAAATCTACGCTCTGGGAAGAAAAAAACAGCAAAAACCTTCCAGATCTAACGCTCACTTTGAATGCGTGTTTCCCTATTTTCACATTACCTTTATAGTTGTACGGCGTTCAGCTTCAAGACCAGAGCTCTGTACCAGCATCCCCCCCCAGGCACTGCAAACGCTCTTCCCTAACGTGCGCCGCTGCCTGCACGCGTGCAAAAGGAGAAGGAGGCGCAACAGTCCATACCTCTCTTTTTTAGGTGTCCAAATGCTCAGAAGCAGCCCACGAGCAGAGGCGAGGGCAAACGGGAGCGGACCCGGGAGCTGCCGGAGCCACGGGACCGCCAGCCTGCAGAGCCCCCCCGGGGCAGCTCACAAAACGCAGCAGGACCCCCTTGAGCACCCCACAGCCCCCTTCGTCAGTATCAACTCCAAGCTTCCTTTTCGGCTTGAACTTGAAAACCTGCCTACAGCAGCTGGAGCCCTGTGACAGCGATTAGACAAGGTGGGGTCCACACCGAGTTAAAGCCACTCACACCCCACCCCACCCCCCCCCTTCAATTTTAACAGGTGAGCTTTGTTATGGCATTTCAAAGGTTACAGACTGCTGGCTTTCTAATCTTCTCTCTTAAATAAGTCGAAGCAAATCATAATTCTGTTACCGAATAAACAAAATATTGAGACATTAAATAATTGTGAAGACCCCGAGAACGAAGCCGTCTGTAAACAACTCACACAGAGCAGGGATGCAATATGCTCAGCTCCTAGGAGACTGAACTTGTAAGCTAATTACCACGCGCAGATCCCCGTTCTGGAGGCTTTTGTTAGATGTGCGCGTGTCCTTCCAGAAGAGCAGAACGGCTCAGCCGGGAGAGAAACGAGAGTCCTGCCACCCAGCCCTCAGGGGCTTCATTTTTTGCTCCGCTTCACAAGCAATAACTGTGGGACGATAAGGATTTGCAAAACAAACAGAAGGCTGCACAGTGCTTGTGTCTGGAAGCTCCGAGCGTAAAAATCCATTTGAGGGCCTATCTCCCCCCTCGCCAGGACAAACCCCTCCCGAGCGTGCTGCATAAATCTCCTAGCCGAAACGTGAACAACCCCAGCACTTGTTATTTTCCTGGCACAACTAGCACTTGGAGCACGGGGTCTGAGCCCCCCGCCTATCCGCAGTTTGCACTCGCACGAGTTCTGCCCCTCGTAGCTGGAAGAGGACAAAAATGGATATAGCCCCCCGCAAAGAGCGAAACCGAGCCGTTTCCTCCAGCCAGCCTTTCCCGGTGGGATGCCACGAAGGGATCCTGCTTCCATCCTCTCCTTTGGCCCTGCTTTGACGGTAAATCTTGTCCAGCGGGCAGACGGTGCTGAGGCCGGGCTGCGGCTGGGGTGGGCACCAGGCTGGGCTGAGCGTCCCGCGGGAGCGGGGTGGGCACCGGCCCCTCTGCACCCCAGCCTGGCTCCGGGGGGTGCGCAGGGCTGAGCCCGGGGCCAGGGCAGGGCAGGAGCCCCGATCACCGCTCAGCCCGGGCTCCCACCCGATGTGATGATGCCGGCCTGAATTTCAGCCAAAATTAAAAATTCTGTGTCAGAAGTAGGAATATTTTGCTGAAGTCACATGCTTTTTCAGGGGGTGGGGTTTTCCTCAGGGCAGGGGACCTCCGCGCGGAAAGCAGAAACCCACCAACACCGCTTCCATAAGAGAGCAGAATTTTCATGGATCGGTGTTGATGGGAAATTCACCAGCAGCAACTTTTTTTACTATTTTGTTGAGCACGTTTCCTCCGGAACATACGCTATGTCACAGATACATATGCTTTAAAAATAATTATGAATAATATTTTCCACTATTTTCCCAACAGTCTTCATGGATGAGCAGAAGTACCGCACTCCTTCATTAGTAAGGCAAAACATTCTTTCGTGCATCTAAAACCACTCCAAAGTGCATCTTCTGTGACCCCGGAAAGACACATCCTTCACCCGCTGCTGTCTCAGATGGGAGGCACCTTGGCGTTACCGACAGATTGGGAAGCACGAGCAGCAGCGACGCCTGCGACAAACCTTGGCTTCCAGGGCTCGCTGAGCCACGCGATGGTTATCTCCCTCCCCGACTGCACACAGGACAAGTTTCATTTCTAATAGACACCACTGTGCTGGGATTTATACCAACAAAAGCGTAGCACCCTTTCTAACGGGATGCTTCATAGCAAACACCATTGCGCTTCATCCTTAGGTACCCCGCGTATCCCAGGCAGACCGCTCCCGGGCACTCAGCTGCCCCGTGCGGTCCAAGAAAGAAAATGGAAAGAGAAAATAGTAAATACCAGCCATCTTTTTTCCGAAGAAAGGTGCTGTTTTCGTGGGGAGCCGGTGCCTGGTGCGCACCGACCGTGCCAGCCTCCACAGCTGCCCTGCTGCTGGGCTTCCTCTGCCCTCCTCCTCCTCCTCCTCCTCCTCTGGATGCGAGCAACCCACGGTGCAGCCCGCTGTCAGCCCCACAAAGCCGGCACAAATCGCACCGCAAGAGGAACAGCACGCACTTGCCACACCACTGTCCACTTGGTACTAAGCCATTGTTTAGGAAGAAGCAGCGGAAGCAGCGGCGGGAGGGCGCTGAGCCACGGTGAGAGCCCGTGCCCATCAGGTCAGCGCCCCACGCGCAGCCCCACGTCCGACTGAAGAGACGCAGCGTGGCTTACGACGGCTTTACAGAACCTTCGCTGTTTCCCAGGAGGACAAACCAGGCGCAACACTTCCTTCCGTCAGCAAAATCACGGCCCTGAACGGGGAGAGCCCCCACGACGCAGAGCCCCCACGACGCAGCCCCGGAGCCGTGCACCATCGCCCCTCGCGTCTCGGGAGCGAAGCCCAGCGCTGCGCCTCCGCGCTGCTAGGCCTGAGCCGGGGGTGCCCATCCAGTTGCTGGCAAGGGGCTGACACGTCCCACCAACACATCCCCTGCCCAGAGGTGGGACCCAAATACCCACTAACGATTCTCCCCTGCAGCCACAGGCTGAACCATCCTCCTCACTAAGGCTTTCTGCCTTCAAGCTTTTTTGTCTATTAATTAATCACCTAACTTCCCACACGCTCCTCTCCAAGGGCAAAGGGATTTGGTTGTCGCAGACACCAGGTAATGGGGACGGCTGTGAAACACGTTTTCCACAGTGCGCCACTTCCACATGGAGAAACAGCTTTTGTGCANGGGGCTGACACGTCCCACCAACACATCCCCTGCCCAGAGGTGGGACCCAAATACCCACTAACGATTCTCCCCTGCAGCCACAGGCTGAACCATCCTCCTCACTAAGGCTTTCTGCCTTCAAGCTTTTTTGTGAAACACGTTTTCCACAGTACGCCACTTCCACGTGGAGAAACAGCTTTTGTGCGAAGGCTGCAGGAGGGAGGAGAGCGGCTCGTGCGGGGCCACTCCGCTCTCGCCTAAGCCCAGACCCCAGCGCCCATTGCTTCACCCAGGGAGTGACCGAGCAGCACCTGCCCGGGCTGCCGCTACCGCTCACGTTGCCGCTGCTGCTCACACTGCCGCTACCGCTCACGCTGCCGCTACCGCTCATGCTGCCGCTACCGCTCAGGCTGCCGTGCTGACGGCCTCGCTGGGCCAAGCACCTACGCGTGTGCTGGCAGATGAGTTTAGACATGATGGATACAGCCCCAGTCAGCAAAGCACTTAAGTGTCAGCATTTACTTTTAAGTGTTTTGCTGAGTGGTTGCTTTTCCATCCAAGAGAAGAAAATACATTCTGTTTTACAGATGGAGGAGCTGGGGTACAGCTGCCTCAGGGAAAGGTTCTCCTACACCAGCGATTTGTGGCAGGCCGTGGTCACTCCCAGCAGCAGACAACAAGAGCGCCTTCCCCCACGAGCCCTCGCAGGCCGGCACGCAGCCGAAAGTGCTGGTGGCGCACCAATATCGCAAGCTTCAAGGCCGAAGCAAATTTAACAAATATTTGTAACATTCCTCTGTCATCAACAGGACTTGCTAGCTAAGCACACCCTGGGGGAATACCGCTGCTGCTGCCTGGATGAGAAACCATACTCATTTAGACGCTAAGCTCATTATCTAACACCGCAACAAATTGCTTTATTCCAATACAGCCGTCTAAAAGCACAGTTAGATTTTATATTAATAAAAAGCAAAGGAGACTGCACAAATACAAGGGAAGGGAAATCCACAAAGAGACACTAAGTAGGAAAGATTTGTCTTGCTCTGCAACTTCCGAGAGCCGAAACCAGCCGGCGGCAGGTCAGTACTTGGGGAACGTCGGCGACATCCTCCTTGTTTCTCCTCTCCGCGTGCGCTCACGGTCTCTGCTGGAGACGGCGCCGGGGAGCACGGTGCGCACGCAGAGGAGTCAGCAGGGCAGCGCGCAGGCCGCCTGCGTCCCCACGTACGCGCGCTTCTCGTTCAGGAGGAGAGGGGAATAAAGCCGTTCGCCTCAAAAAACTTCAACGTAGAATTTTGTTTTCAGAACAATAAATCCCCGAAGGAGAAAGAAGCAGTTTTGTTAACATAAAATTAGCCCTTCCGCTCAGGGTCTTCACATTTTTTTAAAAGGCACATTGCTCTGTCTCTGCCCTGCCAATCCTCAGCTCCCCCTCTGTATTTCTAATAGGTCTAAACTAATTAAATTATTTTCCCAGAATAATAACCTCCCAGGCACGTACAGCTAGATAATCCTTAACTCCTCATGAAGTTAGTTTCCTGTAGGGCTGGGGAGCAATTACAACTCGTTAGTCATCTGTCGTACGAGGAGACGACAGGGCTTGCTATTGATTGTTTTTCCAGGAGCGCCATGAGGGAAAGCAGGAGTGCGTGGGTGTCCGTGTTAACAACACCTTTACGGGGAGATAGCATCAAGTGAGATGCTCGATGTGCAAGAGTATACACAGCTCTTTAATCTGAATTCACACAAGGCGAATCCTCCCTCCCAGGCAGGAGCAGAAGAGCCTGCCTGCGGTGCAGCCGCTGTGACGCCCTTGGGGCAGTCAGGCCGGGGAGATGCCTGCGCACCAGGACCGCAGGCTGGTCCCCCCCAACGCGGCGGCTCAGGGGGTGCCTCGGCCCCGGGTGTCAGCTGCCGCTAAAGCTCCTGCGCACCCCGGCTGCAGCAATAGCCGCTAAAACCAGAGCAGCTGCCGCCACAACACCAGGCGAGCATCCCGGCATGCAGTGTCTGCCCGGGAGCGGGCAGGAGCAAAGAGACCCAGGAGTTTCCTCGGAAGCTCAACAAAAGCCTCGGGGAGGGTGAAAACCCACAGCTGACAGTCCCCAGGCCTCGCGCCGCTGCCTGGCTCTGCGCGTCACGCGGAGCGTAAGCCCCCGGTGAGTCTGCGCATGAATACTGGTTAAACTGTTCATGTCGTGCAGTACCGTCACACTCGGTATGTTATAGACGTGTGTACCGATGCCAGCGTAGTATGTACTACACAAAATTAGTATATACTATACAAAATTATACAGTGTTATGTTAATACTGACAAGCCATTTTTGCCAGCTCCCTGTGTATCTCTCAAGCGTTGCCTACTGTACAGCAGGGTGGAATAGTTTAAATAAAATCCAAATCAGGCAGCAATCAGCCTTTTCAGGACATACAGCATAACGACGAGAACAGCAGAAGCTGAATGGTATTTGCCNAGCCATTTTTGCCAGCTCCCTGTGTATCTCTCAAGCATTGCCTACTGTACAGCAGGGTGGAATAGTTTAAATAAAATCCAAATCAGGCAGCAATCAGCCTTTTCAGGACATACAGCATAACGACGAGAACAGCAGAGGCTGAATGGTATTTGCCTGAGTGAAAGCCAGTGACCGCATTTCCTGAAGCGGAGGTCCATCCAGAGATACTGATCCAGACACCTGGAAAACCGAGTACGTACCCACAACACTTCAAATTTAAGAGATATATAACCTAGGTTTTCCAAACTATGGGTACTGCTGCTCTTAATATAGCATTATTCCAAACCGTGTTCCCTGTGCTAGGTGGGCAATGCACAATCGTGTACAAGATCATTCGTTAGGCTATCAACAGCAATAACCAGGTGGCATTAGACTACCAATAAGGAGCTGCCCGCCGCATCCCCCGCTCAGGCAGGAAAAGGGAACACCAGACCTGTTCAGCTGGATGCACGCGCAGGTTTCCAGCTCGGAAACACATTCGGAAAACTACTTGCTCAGGGCAGAGCCCGAGACTCTGGGCTTGCAGCACACGCCGCCAGGAACGCAGCGACATTTGGGGGCACAAAGTACATTTGAAATAAAGTACGCATTTGGCTTAACTTGGTTAATTTATTTTTCCTCTCTGATGTCCGGCTATCCTCAAAATTTACATCTGCAGACTTGAGCGGAGCCTTTCATGCTGCGTTTTTGAACTGCGTGTTGTATACGTTACAGTGCAATAAATTTGACATTTCAAATGCCAACAAAACGGCCAGAAAATTGGCCTCTCGTGAATAACAGCCCAGCAGCATTTACACGTAATTATTTTGCCCAGGAATTTAATTTGCTAGACATAAAAGTTATGCTGAATGAAAGAGCACTGGATAACGATCTTTAAGCACAGGAAAGAGACAGCCGTTCCTATAGGCACTGAAATACGTGCCACTCTTCTCAAGCCATAAAGCAAATTCCCTGCGGCGAGGAGCTTTTCTGCCACAAATTTAGATAATGCTTTATGATGAACGGCACTACTTATTTCGCAAGGGCTCTAAGCGTGTAAATCGTCAGCCACCACACTGCCCGTTGTACGCGGTTATTTGAGCTACCCCCGCACTCGCCGGTGCCCTGTGGGGCCGCGGAGGAGGAGGGTGCTGTGGCCGTGGAGGCTAGCTGTGCGCGTCGGAGTTGGGAGCCCACACCAACACCACAGACAGCTGCAGCAGCAACAGCGAAAGGAAGCTTTTAGTGCGTTATTAGTGCGAGCCGATGTCTGAGGGAACGCTGTTTATTCCGTCAAGGTGATCTCTCTGGCTGCTCCTGGGGAGCGTGAGGAAGGCACGCTGCTCCTGGCAATACGCATTTGCCAGCGCGCTTGCTTATAAAGAAGTATCCTTCTGCTTTCTGGAGCACACAAGTACCGCGTTGCAAGTGATATTTTTAAGAGCAGCGTGTTGTGAGCAGCTCTACACACACCATTCAGATTCAAACAAGTACCAAGGGGTTTCTGGCAACTGTATTAGTCAAAATGTAATTACTGTTACATATAACTGCGGCTAAACATAACTGCTGTTAGGAAACAAAAGATCATCTTATATTAAAAGACAAAAAAAACCCCAAATTAAATGAAACAAAACAATACAAAATAAAAGCCAAGGAGAACCTAGTGCAGGGGGTAGAGGGCTAATCCCGTATCTGGGAATAACACAGAATAACTGTTACATTCGTACAGATACGTGGAATACCCCCAGGGATCCCAAGCCGAGCCGCAGGGATCCCGAGCCGCAGGGATCCCAAGCCGCAGCCTGGAGGAGGATTCACAGGCGCGCCAGGTTGTCCCAGCGCACGGGCTGAGCCCCGCAGAGGTCCTGCGTCCCGCGCCCCTCCGCAGCCACAGCCTCCACCTTGTTGCCCAGCTCATCACTTACAGTTTTAACGCACATGCAACACCGCTATTTTCGTCAGTGTAGGTGCATGTTTAAGGACAGTGTCTGGCACGCTGAGGACTTTCACTGCAAGTAAACTCCTAATGAAGACTCTTAAAAGCTAATAACAAAGCTACGGGAAATCCCTAAATCACAGGAGATCCGCCAACACGTTGTTTGGGGTTACACACAGCTCCCCAGACAAAGCCCTATTTCCGTCCCACGGAGCACACAATAATCTGAAACAGATCCATTGCAGCAACAGGCTGTCGGTTTTGTGAGCCACGCTCAAAGCAGCGTTCAGGTGTGGCGCTAGTTTCACATTTATTTGCATTCTGCAGTTTCGAGGAGGTGAAAATCTAAATGCATTGCAGGAGTATTGGATGTGCGTGTCAGTACAGGCATGCAAAACTGTGCCGGGGCAAAACCAGGCACGTTACTAAGGGAAGAGCAAAAATTGGATACAGCATCTTGTCCTGCTTTCGACAATAAAAGCACTACATCAAACCTAGATTTGAGTAACAGCTTCCAAAATCTTAAGGCTAAATGGATTATTTATATCCCATACCTGTACTTAAGGCTGTGACACGCGTAAATGTCTAGGTCCTGCGCCACTCGGTATTGCGCTGGCCTGTACAGCGTGCCCAGTGGCTTAGCAGGACTTACTAAACTCCAGCCCATCCTTTCCAGACGAACCTCTAGCTCTGTTTAATACAAACCGACATATTCCGAGTACCTGGGCTGCCCAGAATTATTAGCGTTCGATGACAGTAAGCACAGACCGAATTTAAAGCAGAAGGCGCTTGAGAAATTTCAGATCGTTTTCGTCGTGATTTACTCCAGATAAAGTTCTTGCGTAACTTTGACATTTAGGGGCTCCATCTAGGGAGAAATTTCCCATTCCTTATCCTGTATTCCATCTTTTTTTTCCACCTTCTGTTTTAAGATTTAAAGTTAAGTGTTGATCCTGTCGATTAACTCTTCTAGTTGTCTTCACAACGATTAGCTCTTCTAGTCATCAGGAATCAATGAAGCACAACGTGAGCCGTCGATGATCACACTGCGGTTCAGACCCAGCTCTGAAGAAGCCGAGCACCTCCAGGACGGGACAGGGTGCCGAGCAGGGCTGCCCGCTGCTCCGGTTGAATGCGCGCTCGTTATCACGGAGCCACGGACAAGCCTGGAGCGGCTGGGGACTGGCACGGAAAGTTATTTTAGCTAAGCAATATGAACCAAGTCATTAGCCATCTCTGAACCGCCTTTCATCTCCTAGCAAACCTGGGATTTGGACAAACTGCCTACCCTCCGCAGGTTTTTTTCTGCGTTTGGATTGATCATGGGCGTTGCTTGTTCAGTCTTGACTTTCATTTACCTCCCTCCCTGCTTCAGCGCCTTCCTTAATCGTCCACGTAGGGGAGTTTGAGACTTGAGGGGCAGCTAGAGCAACGATGCCACAGAGGCAAACAGCAACTGTTTGTGCCTGCTCTAGTCCAGAAATCACACCAAACTACTCAGCTGACAATGCAATTCGTGTCATTTCATACCAAATAAAAGCCTACTGTGAGTCAGACTATGAGATTGGAGGTAGTATGGTGTCCCTGTGTAGCTGCTGGATCAGAGTTTACAGTAAACGCCCAGGCAGGCTGGTCTGCACCCGCTCATAAACCACGGACACGGCGACACTGAGCTCAGACCAATTTTTGTTTATGAGGCAGAACTTTAAAAGAACTTATAAAAGAGCTCAGGCTTAGAGTGAAGCAATAAAAGTGACGTTTCTTGGGACACTGTTCAAAATCACGTGTGCAAGCCCACGAATCTCTGTGTCCACAGAAGCGTCGCTGTTGGCCTACAGCTGTGCCGGCAGAGCCTGGCCCCAGCCCCTGCCCAGCCACCACCCCAGTGGGACTCTATGAAAGAGTTCATACAGCCCTCGGGAAGGTAATTTTTAGTAGGTCAAAAGCCCCCACCATCATCATCCTTGAGCCTCCTTCATTTATTCTCTGCCAATCCTGCTTGCTTTAGACAATGCAAATGGCAACGATACCCTCGGTATCATTAGGGTCTGGATTTTACCCTTAATTGCTCAAAGTAGGAGGTTTATATCATTTGGGTCCCTACGGGCTCAGTAGAGAGGGAGCAGATGCCTCATTTAGGTAACCTAAATCACCCTCACTTACATGCCTCACAAGGAGAGCCGAGACCATTACCATCCTAGCTTGGTCGCGTAACCCAGCTTTAAGTAGCCATCTGCTTTAACCACATCACCTTCCTACCATGGACTCCTCCGAGATGTGGAGTCTCTGCTTTGATTATCCAGCCTCTTTCTAGGAAAGATTTCCTCCTTTTGAAAGGAAAAATTCAGCCGAGATGAGGATATTTAGATAAAAAACCACTGGAGAATCTCTATACGTTTCTAGTGGCTACCAGACCCTGAAAAGGGAATTGTTGTAATAAATTATCTTCTTGGGTTTTGTACAGGGATGCATTTCTACCCAGAAGAAAATTTAAGAGAGA
This sequence comes from Steatornis caripensis, assembly GCA_013398225.1. Taxonomy (NCBI): domain Eukaryota; kingdom Metazoa; phylum Chordata; class Aves; order Caprimulgiformes; family Steatornithidae; genus Steatornis; species Steatornis caripensis. The sequence continues at coordinate 39,489 of VZSC01019218.1, read as the reverse complement.
TTGTTCTAGTTAAACTAAGCTTAACAAAGCACTTTCTCTAAAAATCCACAAAAGCTGTGGAAAGAGAGAAGCAAAGACAAATCATGGGATTATGCATGATATGTCGAAATAGGACACTGACACGTATTCGGTTGGTAAGACTGTATTGGGTCTGGTAGGGTCTTAAACCTTCTGACTTGATCAAAAGGACCAAATGCTGATGAACCCAGTCATAAGGCATCAGAAATGAAAGCTTAATACTGGGCTTAATTTTGACATTTTCACCTTGGAAACCTCCCCACATTCGCACAGCCAGAGACGACAGTGTTAGAAAAGTTGTGACCCTCCGGTAGATCTTCGTCAACAAACCTAGGTGGAGAAGTCTCTCAAATCATTTGAGGAAATGAAATAAAAATTCTTTATGGGTATTTTTGGGATAACAAGCTCCTCTCTTTCTCTCTGCAGATACACGACAGGTCGTTCGTTATCTCCCTGATGATTTTTAACCAAAAAGAAGCCTCTCTAAATAGTTTTTCCCCATGCTGTAGATTATGAATTCCACATTAACTTCCTTATTTGCAATTGATAAAACAAGTAGCAAGGCCCAGTTTTGGCTGCGGAGCTGCAGGAAGGACAACCCCCGCCGTAGCCGCTCGGGTGTTGGATGCGAAGTTCTGCGTCTATGAATACACGCACATACCCTTTAAAACAGGCTTTCAGCCGGTGTTCGTCCTTAGAGACCCACGCTGTTGACAAGTTTCTGTAGATCTCAGACGTAAAAGAAAAATAGATGATAAAAAGAACTCCAAAACAGAGTGAACATTTGCAGGTTTTTCCCATAAAACTCACATTTTTCATTGAGCAGCATGTTTTACAATTTTTACCCCTCTCCATTATTCAAAATAATAAAGAAAGACATCAGCTCATCTGCATGCCCATGAGAAATCAAAGCTACAGACATCGGTCGTGTTGCAGAAGATATTACACGTTGCGTCGTTTGCTAGACCAATATCCCTTCCGTTGGCAGATTTGTGGCAACGCCGGCCTGGTGGAGAGGGGACTCGGTCACAACCACGGCCTCTGAACAAATCACCCCAAACCATTCGCTTGTGCTGTCGAGCAACGTTACCTGTTGAACAGGGAACACAAACGTACTCTGACTCTCCGTTTCCCCTGCTTGGCAGCCCCGCTGCCACCAGTCAGCCGCAGTCCACGAGTCTGAAAACCCGGGAGGTCGTGCTCTCCGAGCGCACCGGAGCACGGCAATGCGCGGAAAAGGAAACGCAGCAGAAAAGCCAGCCCATTTATTTCAGGCCTGCGGGGCGGATTGTTAATGTTCTCTGTATTAATTCCAGCAGCTCTCTAGGTTACAGTCCCTCCAACCCCTCCCGGCCCGTGGAAGCGTGCAATCCCACCTTTTCCGGGCACGCTCGTTCCCACGTTTGGCACACCAGACAAATGCGTGGCTGTCCTGGTTTATCCCGTAGAAGGAATGTAGGTAGGCTTTCAAAACATCCAGCAGCAGTCTATTTCTCAAAGTAATGACAGGCATCCTACTGAAATCGATAGAACATTAACTAAAGTCGGCGCTGGCCAGGTCTGCAAACCCAGCGCCGGCGCAGCTTTTGTGCAGGTGATANATCCCGTAGAAGGAATGTAGGTAGGCTTTCAAAACATCCAGCAGCAGTCTATTTCTCAAAGTAATGACAGGCATCCTACTGAAATCGATAGAACATTAACTAAAGTCGGCGCTGGCCAGGTCTGCAAACCCAGCGCCGGCGCAACTTTTGTGCAGGTGATAGGGATTATGGAAATAAAACCCTTCGCCATAGCCAAAACACTGTCAATGAAAACATTGTGAGACTATTTAAATGTAGTTATGCTCGTTTACACCAGGACATAGATGATTATCCTCGAACATTAAAGCTGCGAATTAAATCTATTAATTAAGGATATTAATTCCATTCTACATCCTAGGCTAGCAAATTATCATCCCTTGTGGTATCCAGAAATTATCTCCTAAAAATATAAAAGAGATTAGAAACCAAATTGATGTTACCTCCCTGCCGTGTCTGCTGTTAACTCTTCTCCAGACACATCGCACTCTGGAAGCCTCTCACGTGCGAGCCCCTGCGCTGCAGGGCTCCGAACGGTTTCAGGGAACAATCCTGCACCCGAGCCGTGCCCGCCTGAAAGCCTCCGGCTCTGCGGGCCCTCGCGCTGGCGCTGGCATCGCCCTCCTTGTACCTCCGCTGCCTGCGTGCACGTTGCTCCTTTAAACTTGACCACAGAAATCATTGACGCCTGCAGGAAAAGGAGCCAGCGCTTTTCCGTTTTGCCCGGTCTAGAGGACGGACTGCTTCTTGTGGCACCGACCTGCAAGACGGACGTCTGCGCTTTCAGGGTCACCCGCGACACCAGGCACCGCCGAGTGGGTGACAGCAGCTCGCCCGCATTAATTCCAGCCCTGCCTTCAGTCCCACCCTCCGCTCCTGTTCTAAGCAAAACTTCTCAGAACGCTTTTTCAGCACTTTACTTAAATACCATAGGCAACACGTACGTGCATCACACCAAGAGCGCTCAGAAAACAGCCCTGTTTCAGTGTTCCGCAGCTATTAAGCAAAACATGAGCTATACGTTGTACCTGACTCCGGGAGCCTGCCCGGGGCCAGAGCCAGGGCCAGCCGCGGCTCTGCCGCCCCCACAAAGCACGACGAAAGCCGTAAAATGGCTGTTTTAATGGCTATCCAACCATCCTTTCGGTCCTAATGCATTATCCCGTGAATTCTGCACGGTATATTACAAAAGATTACTGGGGCAATTAGATCTTACGCAAATTATTCAGTGAACTGTTTATTCGACTAATTTTAACCTCTTTTCCCTTTCTGATTACCCAGTCATAGAATTTAATTGCAACGGGTGCACGCGGCTAGTTCTTCGTAGCGAACGTTGCATGAGAGTTCTTCTCCGGTGGGTTGGTCACAGGCAATTCACCTTAACTGTAACTTACCTGTGGCATGTGGCCGCTCAAAATATCGCCTCGGAGCGTTTCTATTCCGGGACTGGAGAAGTGGAGCTTTTACAAGTAAAAGGAGTGAAATAGCGATGTGACAAAAGCACGGCAGCTGTGCTTCAAAGCGTTTGAAAGAAAACATAATTCACATGGGGGGAAAAAAAGAAAAACAGAAAAGATCGTATGGCAGCAAAACAAATCTACATTTTCAATTCGATCAAATAACCGAGAACACATCTATCTCTACTGCGAAACGCTTTGTCTTCTAATCGCACGTTATATGGAATCAAGGCAGTTTTTTCAAAACCAGCTTCCTGCCCATGTGAAGCACCGCTCTTGTGGCCGTGCGGGCAGCTGTGGTACGTGGACGCGTAGCCGGCTGTCGGCGCTGCAGAGAAGCGCCTGTCGCGTTTGCTGACCCATGAAACTCCAGAACTGCCATTCGCGAGTTGTAGACCGCTCACGGCAAGCAACCAAGCGCTGCGCGGAGCCTGGACGCTCGGCTCCCCGTCGTTCAACGACCTCGTTTTGCAGCGGCAGAGCCACGCGCGACGCCTGCTAACGGGCACAGGGGCTCCGGGCTGGCGGAGCGCTCCGCGGCGCACGGCGTGCAGCCCGCAAGCTGCGCGGGGTCTCCCGTTACAAAGCCACGTGCATGGCTTGGCAGCAAACACAGCTAAAGAGCTCTGCTTTTCAGGGAAGGGGACAACCCTCTGCTCTGTCATTTGGTCTTTAAATCAGACGCTTCTGCTTCCGTTTGCGACAGCGAACGATGCTAGAAATGGTGCTTTTCTATCAGACAGGCTGGGGTGAGGTGTCCTCTCGTTCCAGCAGGTGCTGCCAGCTTTCGTGTGTGTAACAGTGGCCAACAGGTCCTGCAGTCCCAAAAGCTAACGGTCTGCCCAGGCGCTCTGTGGCGGTGCGCTATAACCTCCTGCAAGTGCGGCTTCGCTGCTGCCCCAAGAGCTTGCTGCTAGGGTATATTTTATAGGCAGATGAAAACCAATTAGAAGAGAAAATAGATGGATATTAAGGCAACAGAAGGCGCTCATTATCCGAGGAAATAGGAAGTTGGTGAGTTAAACACATTCTGCCCTCCCGCTGTTTGTGCTTCACCGTCCACTTCTAGCGCGCTCCTGGGTCTGAGCTGTGGAGGGGGCACAGGGCAAGACTAACAAGGGCAGCGTATTTGCTCCAGATGACTGGAAAATAAATCATTTGTCGTTCACGGCTCGCTACAAGAGCGCCAGCAGCTGCTGTCTGCCCAAGCTGAGCTGGCAGCTCCCGTCGCCCTCCCCGGCCCCCCGGCACGAACCACCTGCGTCGCTCTCCTTCCCGTTCTCCCGGGGAACCTCCGCGGCAGCAGGACGTCCTCGCCTGCCGCACGGGAAAGGTGCACGGGGCACGGCTGGAAGTGGCTGCCCTGCATCTGCGCCCGCAAAAAACCGTAAGGTGTGAAACCTTCTGCGTAAGGGTGACTTCATTTTCTGCCATTTGTTTCGTTTTGAGGAACAGTGTGGTTATTTCCAACATGAGTTTAGGCTAAACAGTTAAAAAAAAAAGAAAAAAAAAGTGATGTCTATGTTAAGGAGATCTTGTCTTTCCTTGAGAGACTCCAGCAGCCGTGCTTCGGGGCACAGAACCGAAGTATTAGTCCCGATGAAACTGGTTATGGGCTGTTAGTTATTGGTTAATGGGCCGAATTAGTCTCCATGAAAAATTACCCCCATTTTACTTTATCATAACCCTTTTGCCACATAAGCATGCTTAGAAGAGATAGCGATCCATTAATGAATACTTGTTACTGTTGCCTCAGGCGGCATTAATTTCGACTGAGCTCAGGCAGTTGGTTTCCCAGTGTAATTATTCCCCGTGCAATACGTGCACACCCACGCCCGGGGCTCACAGGGACACCCGAGCCCCCGCCGGCGCCCAGCAGTCGCTAACGGCCCGTTTGGGCCTTCTTAGGCCGCGATCCTTCATTTGCTGCACAGCCCCATGGCCCGTGGGCTCTCTGCCGGTTGCGTCCCCCTCCCAAGCGGTTTGGCTTGTCGGGTCCCATCCCGGCCTCCCTTCACCGTGTCCCCCTCCCCTCGCTCAGCGTCAAGGCACAGCAACGTGAGCACACGGTTTTACACCTTCCCCTTTCCCAATCTCACCTCGCCACGAAGCCGCCCGGTCCCGAGCCAGCACCTCACCCGCGAGAGCGCGGCCCATCACGCCGGGTCAGCCCCCGCTCCTCGGGGGTCTGAGCATCTCCCTCACGCAGCGCTAGGTAAGTTCTATGGGGTACACACGTCCGTATCGACAGCGCGAGGGTACCCCGGTCTGCCACCAAAATTAACCGCGGCGCCCTGGCGCTTGGGTGGGCGACAGGAAAAAAAAAAATAAATAAAAAAACCCCGGTGCCCCTTGACGATAACGACTGTAACTGCCACCAGTTAAAGCTGCTGGGGAAGGAGGGAATCCTAAGGCTTGGCAATAAAAGGCATCTTTAGAAGTTCATGGATATTTTCGGGGAAAAATTATGAATATTAATACTAAGCATTGAGATAAACAGCTGTGCTACGTTTAAAAGGGTGCTCTATTTATTCTAGGGATTTTTTAATTATAAAATCAATGAAGTGTTAATGATTTTAAGCATTACTTTAGCTCACTGGGAGTTCCAAAACAACTTTTTTTTAGTCTATGGCATAAATTCATAAGTTGCTCGGTTTGACCAATTTGTCAAGATAATTTCCATTAGTAAACATGAATATTTAATGAAAGGGAAAACTGGCATGAGCAACTTCACTTGAGCGACTAATGACTTACTGGAAAACAAGTAAGATACATTAATATGCCACTTCTTTAAGCATTTGCAGAGCATAACGGCCCAAATATTTCAGTAAACCCCTTATTTTACTCTGTCTTTGTTTATCTATCTCTCTACCGTTGCCATTGCAGATGGGCGTCAGCAAATCAGCTCAAAAATAAACACTTTCCTCGTTTAAACTAATCACTTACGCGTGGCTTTCACAAGACCTAAAAGCATCTTCACCTCTTTCACTGCTAAATCAGCCAATTTGTTTGCTTGTTTGTTTGAAGACAAATACGAGGGCCTATGACTATAAAGCACTTGTTAATGTACGTGGAAGGAGAGGAAGCTACTGCAAGGCACTGAAAATCCGACTCAGGACCGAGGAGTTGTTCCAGGTGATCTTAAACCACAACAGGCTACTGAGAGCAGCCAGCAGACACCGGGCCCTCTGGTGTCCACCACCCTTTGGTGGGACATTCCCCTGGGAAAACAACATCAAAATCAGCCTTACTAAATACACCTCGGGGCAGTTCAGAGAAAAACACCAGCAGCAACAGCAACGCAGGCACTGAAGCAGGGCTAACCACGGAGCCCTTTATACAAGGAGACGAGCGGCGAACGGTGCGGGACTTTCTCCACGCGTTGCTGTTTACCCTCAGCCACCAACTTAACCGAGACCACGCCAAAGGCGCTCGGACTTTCCCACTTGCTCTTTCTGCCGTTGCCGGATACCCGGGGGACCATGCTGCCGTGCCTCGGCCTCTAACGCTGCGGTGAATCCTGCTCTCTACGGGCTTATATGCCTGCCCTTCCGAGCAGTGGAGATTTGTTCTCACACCGAGTGCAAGAGCTGGTATGGGAACCTGTGGCTCTGCACGACCCGCTGACCCTCTGACTCTCTCCGGAAAGGTCTGCGGGGTTGGGTTTTAGGGGTTTATTGGTCTCAGATTGCAGCGCCGGCGATGCGTGTCCTGAGAGCACCGAGGCCATCCACACGCACGGCGTCTGTATAAAGTCACAATCCTGATGAACGCAATTATATCCATTCACGAAGGAATCAGCGTTTCTCCAGCAGCAGCTCTCTTCCCAGCTGACCTCCCTTTGCCACAAATCTCTTTTGACAGGCGCTCACAATTCCTAAAGTGAAAAGCTGTTTCCTTTAGTCGCTATCCCCATAAAATATACCGGCTCTCTTAATTACATGCTTAGTTTTTTTCCAAAGGCTCTACTCATGCATGTAGGCAATAATTCAAGCTCAGAGGCAAGGGACCATGTAACAGAGCAAGAGCAGCACAGCTGGGTGGGAAACAAGCGAGCCCAGCGCCCGCAGGAGCCGGGGCACCAGCTCCAGTGCAGGCCGGGCACCAGCCCCCCGGGGGCATCTCCTGCACACCCCAGCTGAAGTTTANACAAGCGAGCCCAGCACCCGCAGGAGCCGGGGCACCAGCTCCAGTGCGGGCCGGGCACCAGCCCCCCGGGGGCATCTCCTGCGCACCCCAGCTGAAGTTTGCCGCACCGGGAGCCGCTTGCCACCCGCCTTTCAGAGGTCCCCAGCCAGCACGGTCACACACAGCTCGTCTTTTCATACCTGTACAAGCCAGCGAGCTGGCCGACTGGACTGCGGAGCTGGGCACCCGAATTCCCACCAGCTTCATCTGCGATTCACGGTACGGAGCATCTCCTTTCTACAGCAGCAGATCCCAGAGGCGTGGAGACGCTGCTGAAGCTCCCCGATGGCCAGAGATACCCAGGGCTCAGCACGGCGTTGTGCTGGTGTGCACGGAGATAGGGCGATACGTTATGCCGGAGGCCATGCCCAGTGGTGGGCATTGTATATTAAACATGGGCATAAAGGCTCACAAAATCAAGGGATTCCCAGTCCCACACGTGCTTTCACTAGACTTTTCCACAGTGTTGCCAGCAGCAAAGACGGCAGGACCAGCAGAAGCCAGTGGCGCAGGGACCCCACGGTCCCCATGACACACCAGAAAGATCATCAAAACACTACATTGTCTCCACCTCCCTCTGAAATACAGAAACAGAAGAACAAACCCACTCCCCTTAGTCCTTTTTACTTGAATAAAACAATAAGAAAAAGCAGTCAGAATGTAAATACCCACGCAGTGTCTTCATCGCGCCCCGTCGAGAGGTCCTCTCCAGCAGCCTCTCCGTGCTTGTTTGCTGCAAAGTAAAACATCAGTTCAGCGACTTTCACAGCCCCGTCTGCTGAATCCGTGTGTGCTCGGCTCCACGAGAGGGGATGANCTTCATCGCGCCCCGTCGAGAGGTCCTCTCCAGCAGCCTCTCCGTGCTTGTTTGCTGCAAAGTAAAACATCAGTTCAGCGACTTTCACAGCCCCGTCTGCTGAATCCGTGTGTGCTCGGCTCCATGAGAGGGGATGAGCCTGGTACAAGCCAAGCCACCTTCCCCGCCAACGTTCGGCAACACCCGAGGACAACCGCTTTGCCAGAAAACTGCAGGTGATCTGAACGTTGTCGCCAGGAAAGGCACCGCTCCGTCCGCTCTGTATCAGAAGGAAGAGATAACCGCTATTAGCCAGGGCTCGCCGAAGATGAAACTTTTTGTTTGGTTAAAGAAATGTTTGACTGAACTGAAAACCTTAACGGACGATCTCTGTTGAGCATTTTTTTGTGCGGTAATTCAAGAACATCAAAAGCATGCCAGCATACCCGATTCTATGTGAATTTCATGTGGATTTACTCATGGCAGAGTTTGAAGTCTGCAACAAGACACCTTTACGTGCTTTCGCCCCAAAGCATCCTTCTTCCATGTTTAAAGGTAGATTAACAAAAACAAATCAAAACAAAAGAAAAAGCGAGCAAAACAAAACCAAACCAAATAAGAAAAAACTAAGAAGCTACTAAGAAGTATTCCTTCGACAAGCATAAAGTGAAGATGGCTTATTTTCCATTTTTCCATATACTGCCTGTGGTCTTCCCAAGCCATTTACAAACTCTGGTGATAATACTTAATTATTAGGATAGTAATCAGGAAACAGAAAATACAAAAAGCATTTTAAATTTCTGTATAGGAACTGAAACACTGTCTTTGGAGCAAAACATTAGCTGGGACTGTCTGTGTCTTCCTAAAAACCTTTCCCCTTCCAAACACTCCGGCTTGACTATCTTTTCCTAGTAATCCGCCATGCACCAACGGTGCCAAGATGAGCCGTCGGTTATCCTGACGGGGAGAGGCGCCCCCCGCCATCAGCGCCCGCCTCATCCTGCCGAAGCCGGGGAAATGGACACATGGTCCTCGGTTACGTGCGGAAGATGAAAGCGGAGAGCTATTTTTCCTGTGTTACTTCACTAAGACCCATGCCTATATTACCCAGAGGTCCAGTGACATTCCGTAATATTTTCTTCCTTATCGCTCAACGCTCAGCGTGGGAAGGTTTATGTCTACACACGTGGCACTAATGGGATCAACTTAAACCCCTCACCCTCCCGAAGGCACAGCTAGGAGCAGGGAGAAAGTACAAACAGACATCCACATATTCACAGGGGAAAAAAGCAAAATCAAAACTCTTCCTTCTGCTGCCAGCGCAACTCCCGAGCGTTGCTACGATTCTCCTCTCACGGCTTAAATTAATTTGAGGATACATGGGGAGGGAGCAGGTCCCCTGGAACACAGAACCGCCTCATCCGGCTGGTGATCACAGGTCACCAAAACCGTCAATCTTTTGAGAGAAGCCTGCATCAGTATAGACTTGTCTCGGGGTCGGTGAGCCGGCCTGGGTGTACGGCAGCTGGCATATTCCCCGGGTAAGGAGGGCTTGCCGTCGGACCCAGGTTCTCCAGAGAGCCATTTCAGTCCTCATCGTAAACCTCCATCTAGAAGTCAATAAGAACAAAACAAAAACCCCACCCTCTTGCAAGTCAATACTGCTCACTTCAGCGTGGTCAGGAAAATCACTTAAAGAGGGCGGACTCCCTGAATTTTACTACGGTTTGCACTGCAAACCGCACTGCCCGCTTCCATAGTTAACCCACCCACGTTTAAATCTTGGTTGAACTGGAAGGACACAACTGGAACTGGAAGGACACAACTTCTCTGAACCATAAAACAAGGTCTTGATTAACAAACCCCGTTGCAGAATTTTTTTTTTTTTTTAATATCAGTTCTCACCTCCTTCATAGCAAGGTGGTTACGAGAGAGATGGAAGAAAGGAAAAAAGCAGAAAAAAATGTGCATCCTCAGACCTGCGCCCAGCAGACCAAGACTGCAGCCCAGTTCTGGCTTCACAGCAGAGATATATCGCACACTAGTCAGAAGCTCAGGACGCTGATTTCTTAATAGAAAGCTCTTCTGGTAAAAAAAACCAAAAAGGCGGCGCGATGCGCACAACGCAGTTCGGCCGTGAACGGTGCGCGGCGCCAGCACAAACGGGAACGAAAGCAGGGCTTTGGTTAGCAGCCGGCTGAGGGTTGGATGGGCAGAGCAATACAGTAACAAGACATCTACGTAAGACGTGGAAACTGTATTTATAGTTTCAGAGAACACGGAGCGGGGGAGAGAGCACGCGCGATCGCGTAACCCACTGCTGACGTGAGCCCCTTGCGCAGCTGAGGGATGGAGCCAGCTCGAGCTGCTACTTTTGCTTTTTTTTATTAAGAAAATTCTCGTCCTCTTGGGAATCGTGCAAGGAAAGACCTTTTAGGCTGGAGAACTGATAAATAGCCCCGGATTTCTGCAAGGCATCGACAGCCTCACTGCGTGTTTTTGTAAGTCGGCACGCATGGACGGACACCAGTGAATCCATGTGCCCGCAGCGCGCGGTTAGCAGTCGCCTCGTGCCATGCCTCCTACAGCAGTCATTTGTGCAGCTGCAATGCTAAAAATATGTCTTTCCTGGGCCTGCTTACCATGGATGCCCTGGAGACAACTGAATTAGTGGAAACGCAGGCTGCTGTTGTCGTACGTAAGTAGTTCAGGATGGAGTTGCCCGCCTGCATTTCCCCGGTGAGCTCTTTACATCTATCTGAGCTGATCGATTTTCAGTCAGTTTTCTGTGGGATGAGTTCAGATTCCCCAGCCTCAGGTATGCAGAAAGAGCGTGCGAGTTAATTCACTAAACGGCACGGCGATCCTTCCACCGTCTCGTCAGGAAACGCAATCGATGGCAATGAAGGCTAAGCGGACCTTGCTCTGCTTACCGAAATTGTTTTAAAGAGGTGCCCTACCAACAAATGCGGACTTGTGAGCGATCGCTGGGTGCCAAGCACAGCAGTTACCGTGAAAGCGAAGAAGCTGGAAACAAAACTAAAGGAAATAAGGATGCAGGTGGAGGAGGACGGAGGCATCTTGGGAGGAGAAGGAAGAAAGAAAAAAGGATCAGTAGGAAGCAGACCGGACTAACGACTCTACCTAATCAGAACCTAACTAACTCTGCTCAAAGGGCTTTTTAGGGTTGTTTATCTAACTCTACCATCACGTTTTCCTCCAAGTCCATTCCCCCTAAAACCAACAGAAATAGCAGCGTACTTGCAACTTCTCACAGAGTTCCCTGCAGTTCTCTGAGTCACAGTCAAAATTCTGCTTGGAGCAGTTATTTGGGGTATAACTTTATTACCAGGGAACAATAAAATTAATAACTAACTTTTCTGGTCAGAGAGCTTATTGCTGTTTTTCTTATATTTCATTCTGAATGTCACTTACTCAGTGCATCCTTTTTCTGGAGCAACCATTCGCAGAGATGATATAAGCAGGCTGCTTGGACAACAGCTTTCCACTACGGGGGCTTTATGTGGAAGGGTATAAAACCCTAAGAACCAATAAACTATTCTAGACTCCCCAAGGCAAAGCAGTGCAGGATAAGAAGGGTCACCCCCTGAATGGATTATAAATACGCACCGTGCATCGAGTTTCTCCAAGTTCCCTTCCCCCACCCCACCCACTTCTCAACACGAAATAAAATCAAGTATAAAAATAGCTTTGAGCATACTCGAAAGTTTAATCTGGTCGTGGAGGAGCTGAGGAGCGCCGCTCTCCTCACCGTTCAGCCGGCTGCAGCCCAGATTAGGGACAGCTCGCTCCGCCTCGGCCGGCGGGCGCGTTATCAGGCACCGTCGTGCGCCTTTCCCGCGGCATGCCGGGGCAGGCGTGGAGCAAGGGTAGAGCAGGCGCTGCGAGGAGCAGGGGCGGACGCGAACGAGCCTCGCGGGATGCAGAGCAGGACCGTAATAACAATATCACCGGAAAACAGATGCTGGAAATTCTAATGCCGTTTCAGCACAGCCACAGCCAGATCCAAATCCACACCAGCACGGGAGGATGCGATTTGCGCTGAAGGGCAGGCGTGAAAAAATACTGGAATTCATGGCACGCGCATACCCCCACAAACGCTTCCGTTTAATGGGCACAAGTAAAGCTTTCATTTCCATTAATTTGCACGATAAGCATCTTCACTAATTACACACTGTGCTTACCCTAATCGCCTGCCTGAAGCCATCAGATTTTATGTGGGGTTCCTGTCAGGTCTCATGAACCAAACAGGGCTGGATCAGATGCTTAGGTTAAACGCCTCCTTACGATACGCGCTGGTGCTACAGTAATGTAATCGGCTGCAATTCTCCCCTCTCGATGGCAGAAAGCAGCTGACCCTCAGCTGAGCCTGCCCCCGACGCCGTCGCTCATTGTCATCACAGAGCCCACCAGAAGGCTCTTGGGTTTTCCTGATTTTTTTTTCCCCCCATTGGGATGCTTATTTTTGCTGCCTACAAAATTCCAGTTCCCTGCTGGCTTCATCCTTCCTACCTGCAGTCTTGTCCCAAGATGCTTTCTCATTCCCAAACGGCCGCATTTCGGGAGTAGATGGGCTGTCCTGCTGTGCTTTCTACGTGTGTTGGAGAGAATTAATACAAACGATCTGAGCTTGAGAGCCTTAGTAACGACCCAAGGCTGTCGTGCATAGCCACCGACAAGATCACTGCAGAAGAGGGATTCACGTGCAAACCACGGTACCCAGCAGCAGCTTTTCCCTCCTTCACCCGCCGCATCCCCAGTGCCCAGCTGCAGCAGCACGCCCGCGGTGCCCCTCGTGCAGCTGCGGGGGCTGCGTGCTGCGGCTCCAACGGCATGCCCAGACCTCCCGGCGGCGCTCACGCAGGAGACGTGGTGCTTCACAGCACCCTGCTTCCAAACGTGTGCGGGCGCACGGGCCACGTCACGGCCGCCCCACTTGCCACGCACCCTCTGCCCACCGCCGCTCCCGCTTTGCTCACAGGCGCTGTGAGCATCACTCCCGTACATGTCACCCGCCTGCAGGGCACGGTCCCCCCGGCCCCGCTGCAGTGGCCAGGCTGGGCCGATTTGGCCCTTGAGCACCTTGGACTCATNTCACAGGCGCTGTGAGCATCACTCCCGTACATGTCACCCGCCTGCAGGGCACAGTCCCCCCGGCCCCGCTGCAGCGGCCAGGCTGGGCCGATTTGGCCCTTGAGCACCTGTGTCCGTCCTCTTGGGGAAGGCGCTGCGCGCCAGCGCTCCCGCAGCAGCCTGCTCCGATTCAGGAGCGCTGCCAGGGATCCAGAGCGTCTATGAGCTGCTGTTTAGCTCGTACATAGAAAACAGAAGGGAAATCGAAAGAAAGCAACCGCCGAACTTGGAAAAAACCTATAGACTTTGTCCGGCTACTTTCTTTTGGCACACGCGGAGAAGATCTATAGCATCTTGCCGCTTCGGCGCAAAGCGCTGTGCCGCACCGCCAGCACGGCGTTCGCGCGTGCCACGCCACGCAGCTAACGTGAACACGGGCTCCTGAAATCCACGTGCCCTCCCCTCCCTGTCACTCTCCCCCGTCGCCCTCAAGCAATCCTTTATTTCAAGGTGATTAACTTTCTGCCACGGTAGCAGCCCCACACAATTCTGAATGCTCTGTGCAAACGTTTCCTTATTAATGAAATTAAACATCAGAGACACGTGCCGTCAGGATAAATGGATACAGTAAGCTCTTCTTTAGCCCGAGCCCGATCAATCACGTGCAACACTTAGAACGAGATTTGTAAGGGCTTATCAAAAAGCTTGTCTACTTCTCAATTCCCAGGCTCTGATCCAAGGAGGTTGAAACCAGTATCTCGTTAAAATTAATTAGAAGTGCTGAACCATCTCATGATGAATTCATCTCATATTTACATATACATAAAAACAACCAGACTGGGATGACCTCTAGCCATACATATAAAAAAAATAATCAAAATTACTCTGGAAACACAGAATAAAGTTATTCTCATTACTGACTATCGCCTATAGCGATGGCTATAGCAACCTCGCACATCTAAAAATTTAACGTGAAATAGTTTCGAGAAGGATGCAGACCGCAGCAATGAAGAGGTCAGTTTTACCGGCCTGAGTTTGCTTTACTTTGTAACAGCCAGCCTTCCCTGCTCTCTGCTGCGCCCTCTTCGTAACAGCACAAAAAATCTCATATTTCAAAAATTTTGGTTTTAAAACTTTTTCTCCCGGTTAAAATAGCTTCTGTTGGGGGCAGGGTTGGTATAAATCTTTTTTTTTTTTTTTACTTCTCATGAAAACAAATGAAAGCAGAGAAGCAAAATACATTTGTTCTCGAGTTTCTAAAATGAACTGTAACAAAGGGCTGTAAAACCTCCGCAGCATGCTGCGGAATCAGCATCTAGAGGGGGAATTTGGTTTTTTCAGTGCCGAATTCGGTTTGGAATTTGGTTTTTTGTGCCGTTTGCCACCAGACCCCAGGAGGAGCGAAAACAGGCACTAATATCTAGGCAATAAATTCACCTCCTTAGCTCGTTACAAAGCTCCTTTGCCTGATCCAAAACGTTCAGCCGAAGCCCCATGTCACACCAACGCTTCGTTGCACATCATTAGTGCTCTTTCCTGGACTCGGGAGATTTCACGTATTTTAAGCGTTTTAGGAAGCGGCATTACAAGGATTTTATAAGCGTGGCACTTCCGCGTGCAGTTCGGCTACACGGAAAGCAAGGCGAGCGCAGGTACTTCAGAGTCGGCACTGGCGCTTCGGGGACAGAAAGAAGAGCGAGCACAGAGAGTTTCAGTGCTTCGCTCAAACGCTCTCCCACACGCATCCACCGATGTGCTCAGGGTCGCTTCCCTTTGGAAGGCGCTGCTTCATTAAGGGCACAATTCCCCAGAAACGCTCATTAGAGCGGAGAAGGTCCAGAGATCAAGATCTGGGTGTTACTGGCGTTCCCCCCGAGGAGCTCCGCGGCGGCGCTGCATTCCTCACCAGCGCCGGGAAAGGTTCAGGGGCTGACCTCTGAGCTTATTGCTGCTCCGCTACAGAAAGGCTCAACCGTTAACAAAATACAGCACCTAGCAGGAGCAAGTCCTGCGGAGGGAGGGGAGGGCAGATACCCAGAGGGGAAGAACTATTAAATAAGTGTGGAAATGGGCCTTTTGCCGCTTTAGGGTTTGCCTGCAAGCGGAGGGCTTCGGGGTTTGTCTGTGACGGCAAACTCCTTCCAAAGCCGGTATGATCATCAAAAGCCTCCAAACGCGGAAACTCAACTTGCCGCCCAGCGTGGAGCATCCCCTTCACACAGGGCTGTCGTGCACTGGCCATACGGGCAGGGGCGTTCGACAGCCAGGCCAGCCGTCGGCACGGACCACGCGCCTCTGTGAGCCCCCGCGACAGACCTGCACATCGCTCGGAGACGACGNTGCCTGCAAGCAGAGGGCTTCGGGGTTTGTCTGTGACGGCAAACTCCTTCCAAAGCCGGTATGATCATCAAAAGCCTCCAAACGCGGAAACTCAACTTGCCGCCCAGCGTGGAGCATCCCCTTCACACAGGGCTGTCGTGCACTGGCCGTACGGGCAGGGGCGTTCGACAGCCAGGCCAGCCGTCGGCACGGACCACGCGCCTCTGTGAGCCCCCGCGACAGACCTGCACGTGGCTCGGAGACGACGCGTGTGCCCCGGGAGATCGTCCCTGCACCAGGTCTGTCGGGGTTTCAGAGCCACGCGCTGCTTCTGAAAAGCCTGACTTCGTCCTCTGGGAGTTCACTGCCGTCTCCTTGGAAATTTGCCTAATTTTCAAAGAAATCCATGAGAAGTTCTGCAAAGAATGACTTTTTCCGTGTTGCAGCACACAAGCACAGCACACAGCCCCGCTCTTGGGGGTGTCTGTTCTGGCTCCGGTCAAGACGAACAACCCCAGCGAAACGCAAGGCAGCACTTCGCTCCAGATCTCCCTCCACAAAGGCAGGCACGCTTTGCAGGCGCGCTGCCGCAGTCAAAACCACCGTCGCCCTGCGGCCGCCAGCCGGGAGCTGAGGGCACCCAAGGGCCAGGGCAGGCCCCCAGCCGCACAGAGCACGGCAGCCGGGGCGCCTCGGGTGCCCGCACCGGCAGAGGAGCAGGAAAGGAGTTTACCACAGAAGAGTTCGACCCTCATCTCCAGGAGAAATGAGGCGCTGTCAAGCAGCTTGATAAACCGCCGCGGCGGTGACGATACGCACGCCATGGCCAAGGGTGAAAGAGAGACTGCTAAAATTGTGACAAGAGAAATAACACTGATGGGTTTCAGGTCCGTATCCGTCTAGCATATGGTACGGAGGCGTACGAACAAGACCACGCTATTCTCCAAGGACGGCTGTCATCTAAAGCCGCCTGCTTACGCACGCACAGGAAAGGAGACAAACAGCTCTGGTGCGGACGGTGCCACCGCCAGGAAGGCACCGGTGTCTTCCTCCACCCCGGAGGAGTTCACCTCCCTCTGCAGCCGTCTGGAGAGCCCCAGCCCCGGCCCGGGAGGGGAAACCGCAGCCGGGTCCAAGCCCAGCAGCAGCGGGGTGGGAAATGCCGTGGGACGGGGAACCGCTCCCTAACCCAGCGTGGGAATTGTCCTAAATGGAAGAATCCGGGACACAGCGGTTGCGCGCTGCAATACCCGAACTCTTAAAACACGGCCTGAAAAGTAAAAGACAGTGTTTAAAAATGGTTTAAAGCAGAGAACGGATCCGACAGGAAAAGCATCCTTAAAGTTACGCAAATGCCATTTTCTCTGGTGTGAAATCGAACAGGAAAATAGCGTATCACTATAAAAGTTCCCAAGGAGAGGAGCTGCTTCACGGGCGGTGGCATTCACGCTCTGCAAAGGACCAGCAAAACAGAGGCTGAGCGGCATGGAGCAACGCCAAGGGTGTCTGCGGACCTCCCATTTTTACCCAAACGAAAGAAACTGCACACAAAACCCAGCCGTGGGTTGGTACAATGGCTCCACACGATTATCCGCTAACTGTAGCGACCGATTGTTATTTCTGCAGGGAGCAAATGTGCCCACGACGCTGAAAGCCTGGGCATTGGCATGCCCCGATTCATGCATCCTCCACCGCACCTGCAATGTTTGGGCTTCTTCCAAAAGCTCTGCTTTGGTAGAAGTTTGCAAGAGGGTTAATTCTGCTTTTTCACCGTTTAAAGTCACGTTCCCCTCCTCCCCTTATCAAAAACAAAAGATTAATTAAAGCAGCATTGATTTTCCATTCCCTGTGTTAGCTCCTGTTGGACCTGAAAGCTTAATAAACTATTTCTGGCATACAATAAAATATTGGGAGTTCAATTCAGACGAGAGTTTGCAAGCAGCGTCTTTCTTAATTACAGTCAAAACGCTTACACAGGAAAATACTAGAGTTGGCATCTGGTTTCGGTATTAGCGAAGAGTCCATGGAGACAGAAGTACAAGAGCCTATCCTGATCGTGGGTTTGTCAGCCCACTCGTCCATCCGTGCTTCTGCACCGGGGTGGACATGCCATCACTCCACAGGGCCCGTAAAAAAGGTGACGCTCAGCATTTAACCAGCGGCCTCCTAAGACAAGGCATCTCCTTTCATCCGAGATTCCCCGGTATTCACCTCTTCTGTCAAGCAACAGCAGATCTGCGGGGACATCGCCCGAAACGCCGTGCTCCCTCACCGCTGGCTCCTCCGCTTCCGCCTCCCGCTGCCCACATCGCCGCCGAAAGCCTTTATGGTTAATCGCCGCGGTTAACGGTTATGGATTCGTTCCAAAATAAAAAAAGAATTCAAGGTTTGTCCCTCATTACAATGCTCAGGTTCGGACGTATCCGGGTTGGAACCTGGAAGCAACCGATGTGGAAAGAAATCCCTATGAGGGGAGTACCAGAAACACAATACAACCTGGGCACGTGCTGTAGCTGCCGAGATATTAAGGAATAGAAAAGTCCAATCCAAGGTACATTTATAATTAATTTTCAGTCGGAAAGAATAGTAATTCTTTAATCTATATTTGATCCCTAAATGTTTTCTTGAAAATGAGCACAAAAGAAACAGGAATACAGTGAAGCTGAAGTTTTATTTTCAGCCCGAAAGTACTTCAGGGAGCGATTTTCCCGCTATCTGCTGCGGCTTTGGGCGCGTTATTTCGGTCTTAGCTCAGGAACTTTTTTTTAACGCATGTGATTGTTCAGCAAATTACAGTATTTTATGTTGTCATCTGAAGCTACCGGCACGCTGGTTTCTGTATGCTGATTCTGAAATTCCTTCCGTGCACCACAGAGACCTGTTCGGGAGCTGCTCTACAACGCAGCGAAACGCCATCAGCACGCCACGCGGACTCAAACGCCCTGCAGCTACGAGGCCCACAGAACCCCCGTAAACGGGCTGCGCTCGTGCAGCCCCGACGCCGAGCCCTGCCGGAAGCAGCGGAAGGAGAACGGGGGCTCTCGGGCTCCCCGGGCCAAGGTCAATGCCTGCCAGCAAGGCAGCTCGGCGGCTGCGGGTTGGTTCCCCCGAGCAGTGCCGGCGCGTCTCCACTCGAGCGGCCCCGTTTCCTTTAGGCATGGCCTATTTCCCTTATCTATGAGGCCCTTCCCTTTCCCCCATTAAGAACGGGCTCTCAAGCCTTTCCTGCCTGCCACACTGCTCTATCTTGTCATCGTCACGGACGTTTTTGAAGCTTCGTAGAGGATGTGCAAGATGAATATTACGATCTCACCTTTTTATACGTGCCGACTATTTAAAGGTTTTTAGCTGCCTCAAAATAAATCTTTTCCAATTGGAAGGACAGAGGGCTACTGTTTCCATAACAACCACTCCTCAGAAAAATTTCTTTTGGTAAATACAGCAGAATTAACTGCACAGTTTTAATGTTTAATCACATTCTGTTGGACACGTATGAAAAAAGGTAAGCTTCAGTTCACCTTGCCTCTCTGCCATCTGTCTCATTGACCAAAATGCAGCTCCTTTCACACAGCTGAAAGGCAGTAACAGAAAAGCACCTGTGAACTCATTCATTATGCTGTTAGGCAAGCTGATAGGCACCACCGGAAAAGAAATAAGGTTGAAAATTGCTGATGCATCTTCCATCACTGCAATTTTCACAAGGTTAGAAAAAGTCACATCGGGTAAAATCTTGGGAGCGCTGAGGCAATTGTCTGGGTAATGAATGCAAAAAGGTATTCTCCATTTTGCATTCGGTGCAGAGAAACTTGATATGAGCGCTCCCGGCAGAAAACCCAAAACCAAGGTATGATTTCCCTGATTTGGAGACGAGAGGAGAGAGGCAGTCCGAGGGGCCCCACACCCCACACAACGCATCCAGCGGGCGTGAAAAGCGTTTGTACCCTTCTCGTCACAGATAAACGAAATGCTCTCGCCCCTCCGGTCCTTCTTCCCACAAGGTGTCATACTCGATATTCACAGGGAAGGAGCTAAGATTTGTGCAACGCAGCGGGACTCGTGGGGTTTGGGAAGACGTCGTGCAAGTCCTGAGTTGCTGGAGCTCGGGCACGTTCCCAGCGCCGACCCCGCACGGCCCTGAAGAAATAAGGCCGTGGCGAGCTATCATGGTCACGGAGCTGTGCCCCGTGTTCCCTATTTGATACAGCAGCAAAAAAAGCTTTCGCTAATATTCTTTTTAAATCACTCCAGTTCATTTCTAGGACGTTTCTGTGTCTGCAGTACATTCAGTCCCACGCATATCCCACTGAACAGTTTCTTGCCAGAAACGCCTGGCATCCACTCATCAGAAAAATATTTACTGCAGGTTACCTGTAGAAACCACCGCCGAACGCCCGCCCGAGCGTTCACAGGTCCTGGGACCCAGCGCGGAGATCTCAGTTTCTCCATACAGAAATGGAAGATCGCCCGACCCGTTAATCAGATCAGAACTGCTCAGATTTCAAATGAAGTTCCCACGTCCGAATGAACAAGGAAATTGGAATTCGCAGCTTAAAAGTTTTCACGCAAAATTCAGCAAACATTTTCCACCAACTACAGCTTAAAAAAAACCCTTAAATTGATCTCAAGCTGCTTTTTGCCATGCTTTGAACTATCTAACGTATTAGACCTCGTACATTCTGCCCATTTTTAGTAAGAGCTCCACGTAATACATGGACAGGTAGAATGTATTTACCATATGTAAATACATAAGTATGGGCTTTTAAGAAAATTCTCTAGAATGCTATTCTGACTGTTTTACTACGACAAAAAAAGCCTTTGGCTTTAGCCTCAGGAATAATAAAAAAGCATCTCTCTCCTTACCGAGCAGAGAGAGTACTGCATAATGACCTGAGAAGAAAGAATATTTACAATCATCTATTTTTTTAACCTCTCAGAATAATAAATTTGAAGATCTGACTTGCAACCTCAACTAAAAAGCTTCTTTGAATCTCTTGATAAAGAAACCATTCCATAAAGGCCATTTCTTCCTCAAGGTGGCTCAGCACCACCTACGCAACCTGCGACACAACTCCGGTTGTGCCAGAACATCACTGAACATTGCCCTGGGCCGCTCAGCCTGAGTGGAGCCTGGGTGTTCTGATCCACGCACAGACGCCCGTACTGCCGCGTTACTGCGCAGAAAAGGGAGCAGAGAGGAAAAAAAAAAAAAGAAATCAAGATGCAGGCACCCAGTGAAAGGAAGGCAATAAAGCAATCAGGCTCTCTGAAGTTAAAAGCTGTAGAAATACTGTTATGGCAAACACTGATAAACCATAAAACAAGATCAAAGGGTTTGCCCACCGCGTTGAAAGCAGTCAAAAGGGAGAATAAAAACTGCTGTAAGAGCAGGTTCCTTCATGCTGCGTTTGGAGTACCTCACCGAGGACTCATTAACTTGTTCTAGGACACGCTGTTAAATCCTGGCATGGAAGGACCTGGCCTTACCTAGCCACTGCTCTATGAAACACGGCTCACGTAGCTGAAGGCAGTTATCTTCCCAGAAGTTTTCACCGAGAGCAGTCTCGCCAGGAGGTCTCGCTTTGATATCAACAGGTCCCCGTGCCGCTTGGAGGGAGCTTCACCATGGGCAGGCACCAAAGCGCACAGAGGGGACTTGGGCAGCCGGGAAGCGTGCCCCCGAGACGCAGGGGACCTTGGGCATCTCCCAGCTGTACCCCCATGGCGGTACCTCAGCAGCTAATTAAGCGATCGGCTTTTCCGCGCTTGAATGAGCTCACACATCTCTGCATCACCATATGTTGTTTAGGCAGATCATTACTGTTACTTCATTTGGGGCCAAAGCGCTGAAATTAAAAGATATCCCTCTGGAAACACTCACGCAATTTGGTTCCGTTGAAAATGTGCACAGGGTGCCTCAAGGCCACCGCGCTTCGGGAACTTTGCGTTTCCCCTGAAAAGCAGCTCTCCTGTCGGCCGCCTCCTGCCGTGCTGGGCGCTGCGCCCACCCCTGCTTCCCAAGCGAGCTCTGCTCAGCACCCAGGTGGAAAACAGCCGGCGTTTGACCCCACACAGCTCGGACCACTGCAGCGGCATCAGTCCCGCCCTCGTGATGGCACTGCGATCTGTAGGACATCAGACAACTCCCAAACATCTGCTGGCTGAGGTTCCTCGTCCTGCACGCTCCATCACAGGTGCTCCCACATCACTGTTCGTCAAACGTCTTGTTCCTGCCTCGACTTTTCCATAATCTTTTGCGATCACCTCATACCTGCATCCCAAATCGATGGATCCTTTACCTTCCACACACCTGAGTCTACCAACAATTACTTCAAAGTCATAAACATTTAGCTCAAGTTTTATGCTCCCTCATTGCTCTTCCCCAATTCAGACCACAACAGCACTGCTAAACCTCCTAAAGCCTAAGAGCGTCCACGTTCAACTGACATCCGAGACTGGCAGAACCTTGTGGCGGCGGCAGCCCGGTCGTGCCGAGGAGCTGAGCACGCTGAGCCTTCTCCTGGGGTTGGCTCTGGCCCCTCGCCCGACAGCTGCCACAGGTCCCTTCAGCAGAGCCGTGGTTTCCCAAATAACCCCTTCCTCGGGGTGCCCGTCGGCAGGGCAAACGGCCACGGTCTCCTGCCACGTCCCAGCTCACCCGGCCAACTCGTGGAAGGTGGAGAAAATCTATTCTGGAATTAGGTGAAAACAAAAAGCTGTTCTTTTCTCTCTGGCAGCACCTTTTTGCTGCAGCTGCTCCTTCAAAACATGAAGTGCGCTTTCCGTATCAAAGGCAAGAGGCCGATCTGGTGGCATTTGACAGCGAAGGGCTTTCTTCTTTTAAGAGGCAGCGTGAGAGGGTTCAGAGGACAGGGTAATAGAGGAAACACCAGCACTGCAGGCTTCCTCGGCGTCTAGCGATACCTCGTGGTGTCTGCAAAGTAGTAAGCGGTGGAAAGAGCTGTTCGAGCTAAGAGAAACGTAAATTGCAGAATTTGGAATTATTGTGCAACGAAGCAAAGCTCAGCACAGTAGATGAGCAGGGAAGAGAAAGCCGTATCAAAAGTTACAAGACACGCAGGAGTAAGCCATGCTATTTCACGCTCCCGAAGGCCGACACGTTTACCAGCCACCAGCAGCTTTTGACTCTACGTTTAGGTATCAACACACGCCGTATTTTTCTGTCACTTGATCACCTTAAAACACCTCTTGGCAATTACAAGCAAAAAAAGCGTCGCACAAGCAAAGTATCCAGCTTTCCTAGAGGGTCGGAGCACTCCCTTTGCACTAACACAGTCCGAGCAGCCGTTCAAAGCCTCGGCTGCCAGCACCAGTGTGAAAGAGAAACCTGCTCCAGTGATGGGACCAGCTTTTTTTAAAAGGTGTCAGCGTAATAACACCCTGGCACAACTCAAGTGGCACCGAGGCTTCTCGCAATGCGACGTTTGGGGAGAAAAAGGGAAAAAAAAAACCAGAAAGGGGTTAGTGCTAAGGATGGATGGGAGCCTGAATTCTGCAAAACAGACAAAACGATCTCTTGGGAAGTGCTGCCATCCCTCGAGGAACCGAATTCCTCCCACTTTTCATAACACAGACGCAAATTAGAAACAACTGAATGTGCGTAAAGGGTTTGATTTATCAAGGGTCTAGGAAGTGGGGAATAACAGTGAATCAGAGACGTTGCAAATCAGCTGTCGCAAACTTGGCTCAAGCCGTCTATGAGGAACCCAATTCCAGTTTGCTAATGCCGTTATTAAGCAGTTTGGCAACACGATGCTGCAGGGATCGAAAGCGCGTTGTGTAACTGATGATTTTACACTGGCAATACATCAAAGCAGCAGGGACGGGGAATGCTTCGCAGCAGGGTTCGCCCCTTCACTTCGCAAACGCGCAGGGATCCACGCGGCACTGAGCCCCAATGATAGCGTTGTAAGGCGTCTTCTTAAAACCGATCAACGGGAAGCGGAACAACTTTCATGCAAACACAAACGCAGTAATAAGAAAACAAAAGCACATCCACCAACCCGATGGCTTCGTTAAACGGAAAGGTCACGTGTCTATCCCCTACCGATACGGCTTTGCATAAGAAAATCTTACATTTTACCGGTGTTTCGTTGCACGCGTCCCGTTAGAGGCTGCATCTTGTGTCTGTGCAATTACACATCCAGCCGAAAGGAGGGGCTCGGGATTTTCTGATTTGATTTTGGCATCCAGCTGTAGTGCTTTTTGTCTCCATTCTGTGCTTTCTGTCACCCACGTGAATGGTTTCCCAGGAATGCCATCACTTCCAGCAACAGCCATGGACAAAGCCACTTCAAGATAACAGTCTGGGATAGCGAATGCCTTTTGACTGAGACATATTTGTTCGCACCACACAGGCGTTGTTAGTCCAGTACAAGCGGCAGGGTGGACGATATCATTTCAATATCAAATCACCTGTCAGCAGGGAAAGAAAGGTTGTCGGGTCTCCGTGAAAAATGCATTGTACTCTCAGCATCTCTAAACCCTGGCAAAAGCAAAGGCTGTTCTGCACCAGGTACATATTTTTCTATTCTCTGGAAGATTTTTTTTCCTGCTTGTGCGGCACGACGAGGACAGAGCACACGCGCAGAAGGATTTTTCACACATGGGCAGAGAGGGTCGGTCGCTCCTTGGGGCCGCACTTCTCAGCCAGGGTCCGGTACCAAGTACCAGCAACGGAACAGAGCTGGCTTCCAACGCAACAAGGCGAATTTCATTATTGACCAAGGTGCGGTTTGAGCTGCTCACGCAGGCCTGCCCCAGCGCACGCACTGCCGGCACCTGCCTCGCTGCAGCGACCCCAGGGCTTTCTGCCCGGCCACGGACGACAAACGCCTGCGCCCAGGAAAGCCCAGAGCCCCAGGAGGTGCCCCAGGGGATGAACTTGAGCAGCTCTACTCGCCAGCTGGTGCCATTTACCCTGGGCTTTCTGCAACAGAAAATTTCCAGTTTAAAAGATTAAGAAGACTTGGGCTGCGAGGAGATCTGCCTAAAGGGCTTTTTTCTGTGACTCACTCACTCCGTTCCCTGACAAGATCTCTAAAGACTGGGAGACGTCAAGTCTGAAGAATTCAAAAGCAATATTGAAAATGGCTCACAACCGGGGGTTGTGAAAGCGTGAGTACGGGCAGGAATTCTGCCATTTCAGCATCTTGATATCTAACTAAATGTATTCACAGATAGCTTTAGAAGCCAAAACGTTATCCTGGCACTGCAGTTGCAGGTTTTCCTTCTGTCCTGTGTCTCAAAGACACAGAAAGAAAGAGAAAACGCCCGTCATGGAGGAGGGTTTTGCAGCACAAACCGCCCCCCGGTGCTGTAGGCAGCCCGTT
Organism: Steatornis caripensis; assembly: GCA_013398225.1. NCBI lineage: Eukaryota > Metazoa > Chordata > Aves > Caprimulgiformes > Steatornithidae > Steatornis > Steatornis caripensis. Next base: position 14,690 of record VZSC01019218.1, on the reverse strand, counting down.
ACAGGCCAGCCTTGCTGCACGGCGTCAGCAGTTCACGCACAACGTCAATAGCTATATGAAACACCGTGCTGTCGGTTGTATGTTCTACACTCAAACTGTTGGCCCATATTAAGAGTTTTAGAATCTGATTAAGTGTCCACACATAGAAAATGAACACAAGTTTAATGTCACATAGTAAAATAACTTACAATGCTTTCTCCTAAACAAACGTGTAACTTCAAAATCTTTACTTGGACTCTTATCACGATTTAGTACATAAGTTTAAGAGACTTCTGTCAAAAGTTGTAGCAACTAATTTGATTTAATTTTCTGTATGCCGCAGCCCTTCAGAGATGCAACATCTTTGGTTTAGAAAAATCACTCGATGTTATTGCGCATGGTTACGGGCTAACAGCACAGTGGCCGGTTGCCTACCCACATCTTCCAGCTATGTATAACACATAAACAGGAATATGCTCAAATTAAACCCCAAATTATTATTACGTTATTATGGATAGAAGGCACAGAAATAATGCAGATGATGTCATGCTGCATTAAGCCCTTAAGGTCATACTAATCGCAAGTTTATTTCAAAGGAGTCATGGAATACTTGATGCAAAATAGGATGATCCAATAAGAGGAGAAGTTGGGCCCTATGGACGTCCTTATGGACGTGAGAAATTGCACGCTCCATCTATTTTTTTTTTCTTTATTTGTTGTCCTTTATGGGAGGATTTTGTAGACTACTGTTCGCTTGACTGACAGGTATATATGCACAGTTAACCTTCTTATTAGTTAAACATCTCCTTGGGGAAGTCCAAAATCCTTCAATAATGACCAGTATGTATACTTTCTAATGCAGCTGATAGGTTTTGCCTTAAGAAAGGCTCAGGGCTAAAATGAGCTCAAGTAGTATATTACTCGGAAGTCCTCCTTTGCTTTACAAGCACAGGCTTAAAAAAAGGTTTTAGCGAGCTTAAACTTAACTCTCTCATTGCTAATAATGATGTCCTCAATGGCAAACAGGTGAATATTGCACGTTAAAAATACCAATACAGGGTATTTGTGTAGATGTCTAAATTTGAACTCTGAGCTAATTTGGCTTCCTAAGTCACAAACGTGCCATTAAGCGAAAGCTGTTTGATAACATATCTTTCAAATATGTTCAGGATGCAATTTCCAGATCTCCTTTTTCAAACAAACTAAGAAACCATGAGGCAGCGAGGTTTGAAGCCTTCATGCCTCTTGAATTGCAATGGGAAATACGGCCATTCTTTCAGAGCTGCAAGATGCCTCCCATGAAAACGTCAAAATACAGTTTATTTAGAAAATAGCCTCTATCGTGCATCTTTTTTTAGCCTGGTTTTCATTGCGTTTGATTATAATCATGCCTTTAACTGAAAACAGAGGATCAGGCTTGAACCTGGGTGTTCAGCATCAAGAAATAGGTGTACTATGTATTATTGAACACATTTAAGTATCTGTGAGAACCCAGTGAAGACAAAATATGTCGAGAAAATATATATAAACCGGTCCTGGTTTAGATCTAAACTGTAAGGTTGTTACATGGGAGATGAAGGTAGGTTTTAGTTTTGTTTTCTGGGAAATCCATTCATGTTATTTCACACAACATGAAGAAGTGAGAATCTCTCTAGATGGTGACTGTGGAAAGCAAAGTGATACCACGAGCAAGGGTACAGTTTCAGATAAGGAACCAGCACAACATGAAGGTTTCAGGAAAAAAGAAGTATCTGTAATTTAGCAAGACTTCATAGCACCTACCCTAGTGTAAAACAGGGAGTTGTTTCCTCCGGTAGACACACGCAGCGATTCCCTCACTTGGCCTTAAACTTACGTACTCAAATTTAAGGGTTCTGTTTAATCTAAGGATTGTTTACCTGCGCTACATACGAGAGAATAAGAGCTAGTTATATCTAGAAGGGAACAGGAAGGTGACATAGTCTGGGTGATTTCTGACTTTGCTGCAAAGCACTGGGAATGGAAGACAGACGAATCAGCGCCAGGTCTGTGTATCACGGGCACAAAGGGTCTCTGCCAGTCTGACTGCCCAAGAAACGCTGGGGTTTCGTGCACGTTGCAGAATATACAGAGGGGGAAAGCAGAGGTTACGCAGTTAGGGTCAAGCATGCAAGAAACTAGTTTAATTTTGCTATCTCTTATGTAGATCAACTCGAGGTCCAAGATACAGTAGGAAGATAACACTACCAAATACAGCGCCTAATACAACAAAAACCCCTCGCTCTCCGTCCTTTTAAGGGGCCATAAGAATTGGTTTTCTTCATAATTAATTGCACTGGGCTGTGCTTATATTTACAACCCATTTGGGAGGAAAAATGTTGAGAAGAATTTAAGCGTCTTTGACCTTCACCTCCTCAGAAGGACGGAGATGGCGCAGCTGCCCGTTTCCTCATTTCCACAGCATCGCACTGCTCATTTGGGAAACATGAAAAATACGGTTGAGTCAATTCCTCTGAGTTATTCTGGAGGAGTCAGGCTCTTGTTAAGATGGAAGGTGATTGAAATTCTACGGTTCCACTTTTTAAGTTACTGAAAACAGAAAACTGTCAGCTGCATAGTACTGGAAACAGTACGGTATCTTGGCAGAATATATTAGAGCCCAGTATTTTGCTGCTATTATTTATTGTGCATTTTTAACCCTTTGTATTCACGCAGGAGAAGGGTTCCACGGTCAGAGCTCAGATGAGCGCGCACGCACAAAGCCGTCCCTGCAGAGCCTCTCCAGACAGCCATGCCACCCCTCCAACAGCATCGACCTCACCGCATTTCACTTCACCTTGGTGTTCCTCAATCAAAACTACAGAAGGGAAACTATGAAGTTTTGGGGCATTCAGACCCTACAGATACCATCGTACTTGCTAAGCTGCCTTGGCGACCCCTCACAGAAACAGCCGGGCATTATTTCAGGTTATTTCACATCCTGCACAGCTCCTATCTAGCAGGAAAAGCAGGGAAGGGTTCAGTACTCCACGTTTGGAAGAAGGTTTCAAAACCCACAAATCCCGGACCGTAGCAACAAAATAGAAGACAGCGATCGAGGCTGAGATCGGAGGACCGGGATGGGTCCGCCACACAGGGTAGTCTCTGGGTGATGTTACTACACCTGAACGTTAGCCGGCCCAAGGACAGTCAGGTCACTGGTTTCACACCGCCAGCTCCAGCTCACCATCCCCGCACGGGATGATGCATTTGGCACCTCAACTTGCGGAGCTGTTCAGGCCTAGCGTAGCAGGGATCAAATCCTTTGCCTGTAAAGCACACCAGAGGAAGCCTCCCTCAGCCCCAGCAGAAACTGAGCTCAGACCTGCATGTGCGCACGTCTGTGCAACCTGCCCCACGGGAGAGCACCAGCGCCCGGGAGGGCTCCTGCACCTCTGAGCGACTGTACCACATCTGGTGCGGTGCCTCATCCTCGTGAGTCTTCATTCACTTCGGGGAATCAAAGTAACACCCTGATTATTTCCAGAGCTCCGAGTCATCTGTGCTTGTCTTACTCGTTATGTACGAGGGCTGTAAAATCCCGATGGGTGTCGTCATTCGCGGCTGCTCATTGCCCCTCTTATTACCCTCAAAGCTCCGTTCCCTGGCCGCTCCAAGCCATACATCGTTAATAACTAAGAGCCAACACTTGAAAGCTTCAGTTAAAGGATTTTGTTCTCCTATGAACTTTTTCTGTTCTTACAGCCGGGATTGCAAACCTCAATACGCAGTTTTGCGTGTAGCTGAAAATGCCCCCTTGTTTATTAACTTCATTTTCATACACTTTCAATACGAGCCCGCCTTGTTCCTGAGGCCTAACCAGAGAGCCTGAGCTGCTGCAGCTGGAAGTGACATTTGTTTAAGTTTACGTCTGCAGCATGATTTGTGTTCCTCCAACTCATTTCAATTAGGAAATTAGTAGTCATGATGTAGTGAAAAAATAACCAATATTTCGTAACACAAAGTCCAAAAGAGACTATGTTAAGGCATCAAACTAGGATCTGGGAAAGCTGTGGTAAACTTTTAGCTCTCCCACAGTGTTTCACAAGCCAGTGCAAGTCATTATGCCCCTCCACGCCTCAGTTGTTCATCTATAAGGTGGAAAAGATAAACAGATCCACCCTCCTTGGACATGCTGTGGGAGCCTCCAGGAAGACCAAAGCAAGGAGCTACAGAAACAGCAAGTTAAACACAAAAAGCCAGAGCTTTCATTTGCCATGTTATTTAGATTAAAAGTGGTTGACAAGTTCTCACTGAGACACAAAAAAAGTCGATCAGCAGCAATTTGACTACGACATTACATTTCATCCCATGTTCCATTTCTGTGGCTCTTCTTCCTCTCCCCCCAAGACTGGCAGTACACTCAAAACATTAATCCAGTCAACTATAACAGAACGAAATCATCTGCCAGAAAGGAGAGGTGGCAGCAATACATTTTGTCAAGTTTCCAAGCTAGTTGAAGTTCACAGAGATTTAAAACGTGGTATTTGTTCTCCTTAAATGAACCTGAACATGGAGAGCTGATCCCGCCCCGATCGCGACCCACGGAGCCATTTCAGGACTGGGGCCCTGAAGGCAAAGAGCAGCTCTGGTGATGGGGACCTCACTTCTAAAAGGAAGATGCTTTGCAAGCTCCCCGCACAGGGAAAGCAAGATTTCACTATTGGAAATAACTCATGTTCCATCTATCACACTCTTCCTTTAGGGCTGACGAGTGGGAGACAGACTAATCGTCGTCTTCCCTCAAGCTAGGCAGTCAATCAGCTTTCAGCGAGCTGGCCAAGTAGCCGTGCAGCTGGAAAAGTAAAGTGATGTTGTCAGATGTACAAACTCTCATACACCTTTTAAATACCCGCCCTCAACTACGTCTAACAAAACCCTCTTCCCCAGCGCCTGGGAAAGCCCCGATGTGCCGCAGTCTCAGAGCTCTGCGGGATGAGGTCCCCCCCGGTGCTCACCACCGAGATCCCTCTGGGAGGGGCAGCCAGGAGAGCCAAAGGTCCCGCTGCGGCTATATTTACCAGCACATTCTGAAATGATTTATCAGCTATTTTTAGGGGTACATTCACTCACATTTGCAGTCTGGATGGAGCCCAGTCTGCCAGCCCAGCTCACCCAAGCCAACTTTCCACCCTGTCCCAATTTCTGAGCCAGGACTAAAAGTGCCCGTTTCGTCCTTCCCGTCTCTTAAGTCTGGTGCAGCATCCTGTGCCGCCATGGTTGGAAACCACCTAGAAACCGCTCTGACTAACTTGGCCTTCTCTGCTTTTGGCTTTACTTTTGGGAAGACCCTGTGCAGGAGGCAAAGGGACAGGACCGCTAAGACAGGAAGGAGAAGTGTGGGCAATGGTTTTGGAGCGCTTCCAAACACTGCAGGAATCAGCTGGTGAACAGGGACACATTTGGTCCATCCCGAAGTTAAGCAGACTGTCAGGTAGAACTCACAGAAGATGAGTTGGTCAATTCAAACCCACCCTGGTTTTACAATTAAATGGTGTCAAGGCAAATAACCCGTAACACGGGTTTCATTCATTTCTCTGTATTTAAAAGAAACAGATTGTCCTGTCCATGAAGCCATCGACCAGATAAAATAAAAGAAAGATGCGCTCACATAGAAAAGCACACTGACCAAGAGCGACAAACCAACAAATTGCATCTTGGAATCAAGACAAGCTTTTTAACATATAAGCAAAAAACCCAGCTCTGAAGTAATCCTCCCAAAACATGCAAGGCACACAACTACCGCAACCCATCTTAGCAACCGGCTTTTTGAGGTACTCGCATTACGTCGTGCGCACATCCTCTGTCTGTAGCTTTCCTATTCCCCACGCAGGCACTTACTGTGTGTTCAAGTAAAATCCGAATCTGACCTTGAAAACTGCAGGCAAAAGTGAAATGTTATGTAAGTAGTGACAGCTAAAATTAAACAAATATTACAGAAGTGGAAGTAAGACATGCATCACAGAAAGAAAGGAAAGGTCTTCCACTCAACACACATTTGAAGCGGCAGCACTCCCCAGGTAAGATCTACCGTTGACTGTACATATTTGCAATTACAAATACCAATGACAGTAACAGTGATGGAATTAACAAAACTGTTTACTCAATTATTGGGCTACCCACACCTCATTCAGACAAACACAAGTCCACTTTAAAACACCAGGAACCAAACTTAGGCAGACGGGATAATTAAAATCGCTAGGTTGCGATGAGTGTGTGTGTTCGAATGCGATTTTGCAAGGGCTGAACTACGCCGTGATTTATCACCCATAGCCGTATAAAGACAACAATGTGAAAATACACACATTAGCGATGCTTTTTGGGGAAGGTGGAGGTGTTGCCTTTTGTAAGTCAGCAGTTTTCGCAGAGACTGCAAGATCCTGTTTACTACCACCCTGCTTCGACAGCACTCGCCTCACTGGGCTGGCTCATGAGTAATTACGAAGCCTTGGGAATACCACCTTTTGTTGCAGCCAACTGGTTTTATTTATGAGCAATTCAGGCACCGATCGCTGCGTGCACACCGAAATGAGCTTATCGCTACAAGGAGGCACCCGGGTCCCCGGAAAGCAGAAGGGCAATGTGTTACACCACCCAGGCACTGGTCCTTACCAGTTCACCTGGCGCACATATTCTACCCTTGCCAAAGGCACACGGCACTTGTCATCCCCGCGGCACTTTGCGATGACATCTTTTAGTACTTGTGCTTGCAGACAGACGCGCAGCCCGGCGGTGACGGCGAGGGAGGAGGCTCTCTCCGGGGGAGGTGAGCGCACTGCTGGGCTGGCACCGAACAGCATCGCTCCCCGCCACGTCCCATGCGATGAATCACAGCATGGATGAATATGAGGGGGAGAGGAGGGGAAAGCGACAGCGAAAAAAGCAGCTGCTGATGAGGAGTAGCAGCCCCTATTCAAAGCACTGCGCAGCAAGCAAGGCTGGCTTTCTGAAGTTGCCATAAGACAGGTTGGCAGATGAAGCAGAGCTTGTTAATAAAGGAAATGACCTTTTATCATTTGGAAACGCATGCAGTTCGGGTTTGGGTTTTTGTTTGTGGGGTTTTAAATACTTAAGGTTTCTGCTCTGTCGAGGACAAGAAGCAGGCCTGGGCTGCACAGCCTCATCCACCCACGGCCAAACGTCTCCAAGACCAGGGCTGCGATCCAGTTTGCCTGCACGCACCTACATCAAGCCCTGAAAATGAAACCCCCGTGGAGGTTTAAGTGACCCACACATCATAACCTGGGACTCCTTTCCTGAAAAAGCATTCACAAGGCAGGAGAAAAAGCCGCCCAGAGTAACGAGCTCTTTGTTTCCAGGCACGAAGCAGTCCACCGGCTGAGATCTCGAGACCATGACCTGGCACAGTGACTGGGTGGTGCCATCCAGGAGGGGCCACGGGCCACGTGGATGGGGCACGGGGCAGCCCTCATGCCGGCACGGCTCCGGCACCGATGCCGCCTCACGTGAGCTCAGCGACAGAGAAATCCCTCCTGCTTCAGTTCATCTCAAACTCAGCTATGACAGCAACCATCTGAAGAAACACAGTTATGCACATAAAAGATGCACGCAATCTTCAATTTGTCTTTTTCAAGCTTGTAGCTCTCCTGAACCAACGCCTGCAAACCAGCCCGTTCACCCAGGAGAGAAACGCACAGATGCTTACACACTTAAAATAAGGTGCCAAACCCTGAACATTACGGCCAAAGCAGCCTGCTTTTCTGTTACAGGGTCTCAAGTTTGTCTGGGCTTTACCTTCCCTCTAATAGCCAACATTTGATATTCACAGGGCTTTTGCTAGGTCTCTGAAGTGTGATTATCTATGACAAAGTGCATTGAGGTTCTTGTTTAACTTGGTTGATTCGCCATTTCAGACGTTACAGGGGAGGCTGCACGGAGACAGACAGCGAACAGCCAGCAATAAGGAACTAATTACACCAGAAAGAAAAACCGTACCCTAGGGAAGCTCTACCGGCCATTACGGGAAATAGTCACGCAGCTGAATGGGCTTCTCTTTTTCAAACCTGGAAGGCAGATGCATACATCACACTAACGTGTTCTCCACCTTCACGCACCCGTCTCCGTTAAAATATGGACGGTGCCAAGGAAGGGCTTCCATTTTAGCAGCTATATGAGGCTTGCCTTCTTTCAGAAGGCTGCGTACAAAGACAGACCATTGTACACTGCAGTACAAAATGAAGAGCCTGCTGCTGCAAGGAAAGGCCAGATTCGCTTGTTCCCTCGCTGCCAAGCGTGCAGAAGCGCGTAAGGGCGCCGCAGTACTCCGCAAAGTCGCGGCAGTACACAAAGCGTGTAAAGCCTTGCAACTCTGCCCATTACCCAAACGGAAATACGCCACCGGCAGCGCAGGTGCAGAAGATGCTTGCGTTCCGTACACTTTTTCTGACAAGCCAACACCATCATTGCAGTCCCGTGTGTGAGCACATCCCTTTTCGACATTACTGGCTGGCCGGGGTTTCTGGCTTTGCATCAATGCTGTTCCTAGAATCCTTTGACAACATGGTGCTGTAAGGAGCTATAGTACCTTAGGACCGATTTTTGTCTTCATTTCCAAATGACTGGTTTGGGGTCTCCAGCACTATTTGTTAATGAATTCAGGAGCTTTCTGTCTTCTGAGCACACAGCGTGATTCCCTTCAAAATCTTAGTTTTCAGTGGCCTCCAGTTTAAAGGTCTGTTAACATCCAAGGGAAGAAGCTTTCCAGCCTGCCCATACAGAGCCTGACAGTCCACTTCCAACAGCGCTTAGCACGTTCGGCACTGAATGGGGGCTAACCCTCTCCAGGAGCAGAGGATGCAGCAGTCACAGCCAAGGGCTGGGTCCTGCGGTGCTGTACAGTGTGGTACGTCAGGTGCTGGGCTACCTGGATTTCACAACATTCATCTCACAACCGCAGCTTGCCTGTGTGACTGGGTCTACATTGCCACTTTCAAAAAAAAAACAAACCTGAAAGCTATAAGGAACTGTGTAAGAACAGCAGCCGTATTCCAGAGTCTCCAAACCCTGAGGTCCTCAGCAAAGCTTTGGGCAGTTCCCTTTCTCCCAGCCTTTGCAGCGCTGTCTCTAGAACGGCTCTTTTCCCTCCCGGTGACACCGCGTGGCTTCGTGCCGCACAACCCCGGCCACAACTGCGTCACCTCGCTCAGCTCTGACCCGCTCGTGGACAAAGCCAGGTGGGAATCGGTCCTCCTGTCCGGCCACCCGAGGGCTTCAGCCCGCATTCACAATATCCCGGCTGAGTCTCCTTAATGCCCTGCTATTTACTCCGAGTTTCCAGCCTGCTTTTCGCGTCTGTTCTCTTACTGAGACCAGCCGGTAGCCTACGTTACATTGCCAGAGAAAAGCTCGTACTAAAGCGCGGTCATACTGAGAAGCAGAAGACTCGCTCAAACTGAAAGATTGGTCGTAACGTTATTCAGCTGCTTTGTCTGAAGGCAGAGTGTCATCCTGAAAAAACGTCCAGACATATTCACAAACCCAGACAAATTCCTCCAGAATGAAAGAGCAGAAACCGCAGCTCTTCAAGTCAAAAGGGATATTTCTTTGAATACTCTGAAGAGCGGCACGCGTTTATGGTAGATGAAATAACAGACTGCAACAGAAGTTGGTTTATACCTCTGCTTTGCAGACGATGGCGTAAATATTCGTGAACGTTCAACGAACTGTACAATGTACCATGAACAGCAGCAGAACTAATTGTGTCAGTAACTAAAGGCGTGTTTTATTGCACCTACATCAGAGAAACTTCACTGCCACTGATCGTGCTGTGATGGGGCACCGCTGCCCGCAGAAGATGCGGCAACCACATTGCGACAAGCAGCAGCACAGATTTTTGTACTTATCATCGTTGCTGCGCATTAAAGCTATCAGGCCCGATACTATTAAAATTAGTTAAGCTCTAAAAGATACTCCTGGGATTTCCTTGCTGCCGCATTCATTTGAAAGTCATCTAAATTGGATATTGCGTTTCAGAACATAAAACAGACCTGAAATCCTTCAAGTACAGTACCGGGTATTTGGGTTCTCTGCCCAGCAAGAAAGGACATCCGTGGGGAAGCGCTGCTTCACACCTACAGTGATGCATAGTTTAATTCAAGCCAGGCAACTGGATGGTAGGTAAGCCTTATACCGGGAGCCACCTTAATGATATTAGTGCTCAAATTCCCAAGGAAGAGAAACACTTCCAAGACAAATGCTAACAGGAGCTCGTGACCCACCAGCTACTCAAAAATTAAAGAGATTTTATAAGTGCAACTACTTGAAAAATAATTTTTAGAAAGAGCCACTTCTCTGAAGTCCTTTGCCCTCTTTCACTCAAGAACAAAAACCCCACAACTGTTGCTGGGTCATGACGCTTGGAGAGGAACCCAAGCAGAGCAAGCCCACAGGTTTAAGCTTTACTTGATGCCTGCAGTTCTGACTTCAGACCCGACAGACCGATTGCCTGGCTTCGGCTGCCGCAAGCAACCCAGCAGCTTGCAGACAGAGCAGGGAAGGCAGTTCAAAAACATCTCGGTCACTCAACCAAACGGAACAGCCCTTTCAGCTGATCAGCGGCCACCAGCAGCCCAAGAGCGCAGCGTCAGGGCTCTGTGATATCGAGAGCTCAGGCCACGACAGAATAACCAGCCGATAGGCACGAAGCGTAGCCAGCCTTACACATAAGGAACAAAGTGCATGTGTAGCAGAAGCAATTTAAAGAAACTCAGACAAGTGATAGATTGTAGGGCCTTTCCTAAAAGCTAAGATAATCTTTCAGCGCTTGTTTAAATACTGTGAGTACTTTTGTGCCATAACTGCACCGGTTCGTGTTTAGCAATACCTGGTTCGTACTCAAAACACAGCGCTTGCTCAACGGATGCGGTGCCCGTGACATCCAGGAGACCTGAGGAAACTCATATCTGCACAGGGTTCTGAAGGCATGAAGAAATGCACGTCTGAAGCAGTAAACGGTAACAAAAGGAACCAAGGTTGGCTTCCGAGGAGGAAGCGAGCCCAGTTTCTACGGGGAAGATGTTAACGTGCAGGCTGCTCAGTCGAAGTGAAGAGATACCCTCCTGATTTTCTCCATCTAAGCAACTGGCGTTCGGCCTCAGAAGCACATGTTCTGGAAAGCTGCTGACACGCTCTTAGAGCCATGCCAATTTGTGCGGTGCGGGCGGCACTCGGAGACAAGGCTTTTCTCTAAGCAACACACCAAAGGCACCAACAGAGCAAAGCTCACACGAAAACTATTTGGAGAACAAGGCTTGTCCTACGCATTGCAAGGGGAACGACGATACGCCGAAGTCGTGGCTGCGGTGTCTACCACATTCACGAAGGCTGTGTTGTACCCCAGAGGGGAAAATGCAAGCTCTGGGTTCTTGATTTTAGTGGAAAGAAAAAGAATACCCACACAGACACAGCAGCTTTCCACAGTATATTTCCACAGGTATTTTTAGCTTCTCTGCACCAGGTCCCATCATTTGAAAAACACGAGCAAGGCACGGCAGAGCGCAGGAAGGTGGGAGCCGAGCCAGCATCGGAGCCGGTCCTGCTCCAGGACACCCCGCTGCCTCCCTCCAGCACACCGTTTGCTCACAAAGCCCGAGTTAAGTCAAACCCGCAGTCGCACGCTGCTGCTTCTAAGACACCCACAAGCCTGGGCGTACGCTGCCGAGAGACCAGGCTGCGGGCTCTGAAGCGGCATTAAAGTCTCAGCCTGCAACGTTTTGTTCCTAAATGCACATTATAAGGAAGCTCCCTCAGAAAACCATCACAGAAGGCACGGGGCCAACAGCAGCACCCTGGCCCCCTGCAGCTCTCCAGCAATTACCCCAATTTGCAAGCGAAGATACCTCCTCCTCGCCATACGGATCCCAGGCACGGCTCCTTGCCCGCGCTCCCCCGACGCCAGCCCCACGCCTCGGCAGAGGCATACGCTGCCCAGCGCCCTGCCCGTCATCCCTGGACAGGAGATCAGAGCTCCAGAAATGCTGACGTGTCAGCGGGACGAAGTTTGTATTAAGGTCTCCAACAAGGAAACGCCTGGCTTGCGTGAGCCATCTTCGCTCCCCGCTCAGAGTAACGGCACACCGGAGCACACCGAGAGATTATCAACTCAGCTAAAGCCCGCGCGTGCCCTAATCTGTGCATAAGAAAGCCGAATTCATGCTGCTATCCCCTGCGTACTACAGGATAAAACAGCTAGCCCATGCCCCACTTCTAAAGCGTCTGGTATGGCCCAGAGGGAAAAATTAAAAAAAAAAAAAAAGCTGCAGGACAACCACCGTGTTCGTGTATGTTCCTGTGTGAATATCAGTAGTTTGGGGGGAAAAAAAAAAGAAATAAAGATGAGTTGATACTGTTAAGAGCTGGGCTTGGCGGTTTGGCTTTTTTGGCTGCTGTTTCTGAATGAAGTTCTAGGGGCATCTGCAGAGATGGCAAGCACGAGCACAGCGGCAGCCGAGCTCCAGCGAGAGCTTAACAAAGCCGAGGATCCCCCGGCGCAGAGGGAGCAGAAGGGCCGGCGCGATGCGGCTACATCAAATCACGAGCGTCAGAGGAACTAAACAGGTAATGCATTGGTTGCTGTTTCTTCTAATACAGGAATAAGGAGGCACGAAGCGAAGCGACAAGTAGGAAGTTAAACTAACAGAAGGAGATCCTTTTAAGGCTGCACGTAGATAAACTGCAAGGAACTGAGAAAATCAATTTATAGAAAGAACGGCCATCAAAGGCTCACCGACATGACGACTCGGAGGGAAGTCCAGCTCGGGAGCTCCCGAATCCCACGCCAGAAGGCGACCCTGAAGGCACCACACTGCTCCGGCCTTGCCCAGTGTCCCGAGACATCCCCGGCACGGCAGGACGGCGGCTCCAGCGCCGTGGGCCAGCAGGCGAGAGCACCTGCACCGCTGGCGTGGAAGGATCGCCTTGGTCCCGCTGCACCCCAACAGCCAGGAGAGAGGCTTTCAGCGATCAGTATTTGCCAGCCCCGGGGCAGGAGCCTCGGGTGGAGGTTTATTCGTTTCCATAAGGGCAGGAGGCAGCCGAGACAGGACCAAAGTGGGAAGAAACTGCCACGGCCACGAGAGCCCCTGGGAGACAGGGGCAGGAGCAGCAAAGGACCACATCGCAGAAGCAGACAGCCAGAAAAGAAGGAACACCTGATCGCCTCTGTATAGATATATTCCAATTCGTACTTTGTGTTCACTTCACGGGCATAAGAAGTCGCGAACTCGGTTTTGTTTCATGTCCATAGGAAACAAACGTTCCCCCTTTGCTCAGGCAGGGCCGATGCGGCCGCCGGCACCACGGCATCCCCAGGCGCCCCGCGCCGGGAAGGACGCTGCGAGCCCACGAGCCAGCCTGCCCAGCTGAGAACGCCTGCGGAAAGTTTTCACCAAACGTGGTTTCCACTGCAAAACGCGGCCGTACTAAAGCTGCTTTTAAAGAACCAGTTGGCAACGTTTAATTAAACACTGTCAGAAGTGTCAAAACAAGGCATTCTGGTATTACTTTTCAATTTCCACGTTTGTTATTATTTTGAATACACGACAGATGCAGCCCAGAAAGAAAACATTTTGATTGATCTTAGAGTTTCAAGATTTCACTTAAATTCAACATTTACATTTCATGCCAAAATACCAGGTTTCTGACCCTGTCCGAGACCCTTTTTGGAAGCGCACGTGAGCAAGAAGGAACCAGAAACAGCACCTTTAATAACACCTTCCCCGCTCGGCACCAGCCGTCCTTGCCGCAACCTGCCCCCCCGCAGCAAACCCTTGCCTCGTGCAGACTCCGGACTGCCTTTGGGCTGCCTATAGCCCATTTCACCGCAGCTGAGGCGTGAAGGCAGGGATTATTCCCATTTTTAAAACAAACCTGGACCTGCAAGGTGAGATTTTGAGCAGCCATAAAAGCAAGGATGAAAAACCCCCGCTGTCCTGCCAACAGCTCTCCTGATCCTGCTCCCTGAGCTATGCAGGTAGACTGCATTGGCCACGGAGAGCCCATGCAGATTTAATTCAAGCTTATTCTGTAATGAAGATTAATGGCTTCTTTAGTTATAGCTCAGCATTGTAAAAAAAATTTTAAAAAGTCTTACTTTGAGAACGACCTCAAGAACTGCGCTCTTCCAGCCTGCCCTAAATTAAAGGGTCTTTTTCAAGAGACTACTTGCACAAATTAAAAGATCGTTTGAAATATAAACCTTTCTTCCACATCACAAAAGCAAGGCAAAAAGGAATCATATTCTGTTCTTTCCCGGTAATTGCACAAGGGCTCAATATTAACCTGGTCAATGAAATTCAATCAGCTGATCATCACGGGCAGCGCCGAACAGCCCAAGCCCGGCGCTCTTGGGGACATTCTCCTGCAAGCCAAACAACGGCGCGTTTATCCCGCGGGCATGCCTTGCTCACGCACTTCGAGCTCTCTGAAATTGCATGCTTAATGGGATTTTGAACGATCACCCGCTACTGCTGGAAATAACCCCCAGCTCGCAGCCTTGCTTTCGCAAAGCCCGTTCTTCCAGGGTAAGCTGTGATCACTGGTCATTAACGAGGGATTTTATGGAAGGAAAATTGCAAACTGAAGACAGAAGAATTGGTATTTCATTCATGATCCTCTGCGCCCTCCATTACAGTGATATTAAAAAGCAGAATAATCTTCCAATAAAGGAAAAAAAA
>VZSC01019217.1:149458-181002 GCA_013398225.1 Steatornis caripensis | reverse complement strand
CTCTAACTGTCAGGAACAGATCTTTGTGCTCCTAAGCACACCTGAAAATGCTTCACCTCCCGTGATATGGTAGGCACCCTGAGGTGGTTGCATTTTGGCGCTTCAGGGTAAGGCAGCCCTGCCCTACTCTTGCACACTGCAGGCTGCTGGCACTCCAGGAGAGCCTGGAGAATGGTGGAGAGGACAGAGACAGGCTTTGGGCTCTACAGTGAGAGATGGACCGAGGACAACAGCTGGGAGCTGGAGGCACATGGCTCCTGGATGCACGTTCAGCAGCAGAGAGAGGGTGGTGGCGCACAGCAGCAGCCTTGGTCTGCAGTTAACTCGGGTCCACCACCAGGCACCAAGGGGTCAAGCCAGCCCTTCAGCCTGAGTTTATATTGTACTTTCCACAATGGACAGTGCTGCGAAATAAGTCAAGTACACATCGACGGTGAAGGACCATCCACTTCAAGAAGCTTTTCCCCGCTTCAGTGTACCTTAAACATCCCACCAATTCCAGCCATGGGTGGAAGCAGTACTATTAGCTACCAAGGCCACAACAGCAATAAATAAACAGTTTATCTGCAGGTGTTAACTATTCGCCATTTTAAATCCTTCCCACCTACATGCTCATGTACCCTTCAGCCACTCTTAAAAAAGGAAATATCGGGCACAGCAATGCTATGTTCTCCTTTAAATGTTGCTTGTGGTGCTGCAACAAATGGCTCTGCCCTCCAATCCATCACCTTGCTCGCCGGAACCCACCCGATGGGATGCAACTCAGCGTGACAAAGCATGGCTGTGTACGATGGACTGTGGAGAACTTGCCAAACAATCTTGCTTCCAAAAAAGTTATGCACAAACCAAAATGTTCTGCATTATTTGATTGGAGGAGAGAAAGAGTGTCAGAGAGAAGAGGCTTTTCGAGTCAAATAGTGAGACAAGGGTGCAGGGTCTGGAAAAAAACCAAAGTGCCTGCATACCTAGGAACAGCAAAATAAGGTAATTGTAGTGAATTTAAAGCATGTTAGAACCACCAGAAACTCCAACAACTTATTTAGACCAAGATTCTGCTAATGATACCCTTCTGCTGAGCAGGTCCTTACAACTATCCTGTGCTCTTTTTGGTCTGAGGAGTGAGCATCATACTAGCTCTGTGCCGATGCGATCCAGCCCTGTTGTCCCGGGCAAAGCATTCCCTGGTTCCAGTGCCCGAGGGGTTAGATAAGGGCTAACACAGCCCAGGCTTCCACAGGCAGTTAGCAGCTTAGCTTCTAATTTTGGACCGTCTGATCTTCACCTCCAAGTTTTGATATTTTGCTATGCCTTTTCATTAGCTGTATTTTCCTTCTGAAAACTACCGCGTATCTACATCACTGCATCTTTACAGTAAAGCCCAAAGGATTTTATACTCTCCAGTGAGCGTGCCTATCTATTCCCAGCTCTCTTTACTAGGAATAGCTGCTTCTGCTGGCTGCATACACTGCTCATGTAGGCAATACTTTTTCTAGATTCTTTCCACCTTCCACTCCTCTTTACCAGAGATGCGCTCCAACATGAGAACAGATTAAGCTGAAGAAGAGGAAACATTGGAGCCAGGTTGGCTCAATAGTTTTATAGCAGAAATTTCTTTTAAATCATCACAGAGCTCTGCACAGACGACAGTATAGCTCTTCAGTTTGTGTAACTTTAGCCTTGCTTTTAATAGCAGCATCCAGTAGATGCCATAATTCTCAAGAAGTAAAATTCCTACTTTCACCAAAAAAGAAGATGACATAAGAGTATAATATTAATCAGGATATGATTCTGATTTCATCTTCTGCTCCATGACAAGGTGCGGTGAGGGCTAACCTCTCCCTAAGGGATGGAGGTCCCTAAGACGAGGGTGACCTGAAGGCCCAGCAGGACACAAGCTACAACGTACCTACAACACACCATCCTAAGCACAACTCTGAAGTCACCGCTTCTAGACGTTTATTCTTAATTGCCATAAACAGACTTTTCTGCCCTCTTTCTGTTCTTGCTTAGTCCTGGCTCCAGTAGAGCTCCTCAGGTTTGCACCAGTTCAGAACTGGGCTCTCCAAGCTCTGCTAGGGTTTATGTTAGCCCAGTAACTGCAAGTAACAGCAGGGAATAAGTCCTGTTGCACCAAGCTCTGCATAAACATGAAATAAAAGACGATATCTGCCCAAAGAGGCTCACAGGCTCTGTAAATGAAATAGAAAATGACACAGCAGTGAAAGGCCGATGTCTGATTGAACATGGCGTAGTGTTGCAGGTTGGATGTCTGAACGCCACACACTGGTTATGCTGTTACAGCACTGCTTAGACTTGTATTTTCACCCTAATGTACTAAACCCTTCTGAGGTTAAGCTCGCCCAATTTAGGAACACAAATAACCTCAAAAAGTCCCGTTTCAGAAGCCTCTGTTCCTTGGGAAGCCAATGAAAGCATGATGACATTGCTCCAAATTCACCTCCGGGCAAACTAGGCCTAGTCACTGCTGTGAAATTGTTGCCTTCTTTCCTACCTCTCTCCTGCCTTTCCTGCCTGCTCCCTGTTCGACACTTTTGCTGTGACAGTCATCAGCCTGTATATAATATAATCAAAAGGCTGCTTCTGGCTTCAAGCCATTCCAGAGAGAAATTTTTACAGTACCCTACATTAAAATGCAACCCCTGTGCTGTACCTTCCCACTATGTAACTTTCTGTTCCTTTCCTCCACTCCATGCTTTTGGGTTTGGGGTGCTTGGGTTTTTTTGTAGGTTTTCTCCTTTTTTTTTTTTTTTTTGTACAATCACATTATCCCATGTTGCAATTGTAAAACCACATTATAAAAGCAGCCAATATTGAACTAATTTTATCACAGGGCTAGTAATAAAGTTTAACACCAACTATAATATTGTTGTACACCAGAAATATTGCAACAGAACAGTAATATCCTGTTAAATTCATTTTCCATCCAACACCACAAGATCTGTTGAAAGATGTTAAGGGTGAAGGGCTTGTAGATTTTAATTTTTTTTTTTTTTGCTTTATTTTTCTGAAGGACCATAAATGTTTAAATTTCATTAAAAAAATACATTGCAAGTTTGGGAGTAATCATCCTGGTGGCACATCTAATGCCTTCATTGTCTGAAAAGTAATGGATGGCCAGTAGCTACCCTGCAAAGCAATATACATCATTAGAACCAGCTCGTAGAAAGGGAAAGGCAGTTTTAACATGGCCCCCATTACTGCAATATCTTGTCCCCTCATAATGCTTTATGTATTTATTCCTAGACACCCCAGGGAACTAGATGAAATTATCCTTTTTTTCTTGGGCAGAGAAATGGGTAAAATATGAAGTAGCTCACCCCAGGTGACACAAAAAGTTTTATGATACTTCGTGGATCTGAATCAGCACCCCTTGCGCAGCGGCTGGGCTATCTGCTCCTCCCATGGCAGGAGGATATGGATGGCTAAATGCTTTTTCTTGCAATCATCCCTGTCTGAGAATGCTGGCCACTTTCTACCGCCTCCGAGGAGGGTCTCATCCACCTATAGGAACACACAGGATTAATTAAAAGCATTTTTTTAAGCCAATTAGCTTCAACTGGTAGAAACCCTTGTGTGGATACTCTCAGTGGATTTAAACCTATTTCTTTAAATTCAGTTTAACTTGAGGCTCTGCATTTGCCATCTGTGTCCCCGACATCTTTTGCATCTTTTCAACTGCTTCTGTTTTTAAGCTAATTTTAATTAAGCTCAGACACTCTGTGTGGTCAAATCCCAAAGGGTCTGCAGAAAGGCAGGCAGAAACATGCGGAAGAGGAGCACAAGTTGGTTCAAGGCAATCCCAGGCACCATGGCATAGCACCTGGCAGGTGCCAGCCTTTTTAAGTTGGGAATATGCGGACACCTGCCCTGTCCTGATGAGCTTTGTGGCTGGGATAGACTTAATTCTCTGCACAGTGGCTGGTATGGGGCCCTGCTTTGGATTTGTGCTCAAAACAGTGTTGATAACGCAGGGATGCTTTAGTTCTTGCCGAGCAGGGCTCACACAGAGCCAAGGCCTTTCCTGCTCCTCACCCTACCCCACCAGCGAGGAGGCTGGGGGAGAACAAGGTGCTGGGAGGGGACACAGCGGGGACAGCTGACCCCAACTGACCCAAGGGATATCCCACCAGAGTATATAGGAAGAAGGGGGAAGGGGGGGATGTTGGAAGCGATGACGTTTGTCTTCTCAAGTCACTGTGACGCGTGATGGAGCCCTGCTTTCCTGGGGATGGCCAAACACCTGCCTGCTCGTGGGGGTGGTGAATGAATTCCTTGTTTTGCTTTGCTTGCATGTGCAGCTTTTGCTTTACTTATTAAACTGTCTTTATCTCAACCCAGGAGTTTTCTCACTTTTACCCTTCTGATTCCCTCCCCCATCCCTCTGGAGAGGAGCAAGCGAGCAGCTCTGGGGGGTTAAAGCCGGCTGGGTTTAAACCTCAGAAAACTTATGATCTCTGTAGAAATTAGCAAAGCAGAAAATAAGAGTGATGCTGAGCATCTTGCTACAGAAAATCAACAACAAACCTGGAGACTCAATGTCTCCCAATGGTCAGTGCTGCCGACTCCCTGTCTTCTCCCAGAGCAAGGCTAAATGTGACCTGGGGACAATGCTCAAGGCTGAGATTTTTAAGGCAATACAGCATGGAAATCACAACACATAATTATTTCTGGTATGGAGTCAGCCCAAAAGACACAGCACTCATGAGAAATGTCCATGCCTCTAAACTATCAAAAACAACCACTGAGAGATGGAATACTGTAGATTTCATTGATTGTACTTTGATCTAAACACATACACCACACATTAGACAAGACACCTCAGGAAATATTTTGAAACATGTTCTGACCTCATCAAGAACAGATAGGAGGATATAATGCCATTTACCCATAAACTTTTCCTCTTTTTTTAAAAAGATCATTCAATGTTTTTTTATTTATTAGTGCATGTGCCGAGCAGACAGTAGACCAATGTGTGGAAGGCTCCAGTTCTTTCTGAGCTCTAAGCCACTCTTTTTCACCTGTCTGTAACAAGTTCAAGGGTGCTAATGCTCCCAGAGGTTTTCTTTTGTGGATTTAAAATGCTCTTCCCTCCTCCTAGGTAAACCTAGACTTTGATTTGCACATCTTTTATAGACTCCAGCGCTGATGTGGCCACGCAACAGTGTCTCTCCCTGTTGTAGATCATGTCTGTAACTAAGGCCCCTGAGGGCAGGAACCAAAGCCCGTGGAAATCTGCTGGTCAGACACTCGGTACAGCCATACCTTCATATATGCCCATCTTTGTTAGTACAAAACAGCTGTAATAATACAACCACTTTTCATATTTTTCCTCAGTTACCAAGCATTGTCTTAAGACGGTATCCTCAAAATGTCTTTTAAATCTGTTTTTCTGCAATATTGGGCCCTTTGCATTGCGATTAAGATTAACTTGATCTTTGGATGTGTGCAAGGAGTAGTCTCCAGGACAGCTTTGTGTGCATGTTTTTATAAGTGTTAAAGCTACCATAAGTGGCGAATATGCCCTGCTGCTCAAAATATCTTTGTGTTTCTAGCAGGAATTGCAGCCTTTATGGGACCTTCTTTTTAAGTCAGAGATTGAGGCTGAAAGGGACAAAAAAATCACTTGGCATCCACTGTGAGAGGCTTTGCATTGTTAATTTATTCCCCCTGGAACTAGGAGACTTGTCATGGAGAGATATAAAAGGTGAAAGGAGAGCTCTTAAGGACCTGTGAAAAGCTGGAAGAAAGAGGAGAATCAGAAAACAAAGTCACAGACACTACAAGAAAACTAGAAATCAAGATTTTCAGAGCCCAGGTGGCAATATGTTAGCAGAACGATTTCTCACGGCTATTCTCCAACAGCAGCTTGGGAGTATGAGAGAGTTGCTGAGATGAGCAAGTAAATATGAGCAACGCAGAAGCTTCACTGCAAGTGGAGAGCAGGAAGTCAGCAGGATAGCTGAGCTGGTGAAAGTTTGTAGGAGGCCTCCGGGAAGGAGTTGGAGGAGTAGCTGCCTTCAACAAAATGTGACAAGAGGCAGGATGTAATGGAAAGATTTCCCAGTGAAGGGATTTCCTGCCATCTTGCATCTTAAAGCACTTTGCAATGCAGTGACAATTGGACATGAAAGGGACCTTCCTGAACTGCTACAGGTTTTTGTGCATTCTGCAAAGGTGGAAGTAACATCATAAAAGGGACAAGGTTGGAAATAAGCAAGTCCACTTAAAGAATCATCATGCTGTTTTCTACTGGTAGCAAATAACTTTATTTTCTTTCCTTTTTCTCCAAATTTACTTTTCTACCAGTATAATTCTTTATTTAACTTGTCTTAAACTACCCTTGATTTGCATCCATTTAAGTGAGTAAGACCTTTTATGTTATTCCCTACAGTGGAACAGCAGTGATTTACCCCTGCTGAGAATTTTTATCATATCCATAAAGGCAGTGTCAATTCAGCTTGAAGAATAGCTGTGTGTTATCCAATAGTGCAGCCCAAGGGAGGTTTAAGAAAAGAATATTAGAGTGTGAAGCCAAGGCACAGATTTTAAGGCCGGAAGAGATAGATAAAATTAGTTTGGTTGATCTACTAAATAGCAAAGATTTTCAGAAATGCTCCAAAGTTCATCTCTCAGGATTACACAGGACATGTGTAGTGGAGCTGGAAAGTGAACCCAAACACACATGTCCTACTGCGGCAGGTGACCTGCAAGGCCACAGTTCAACTCTCTTCAGTGGAAGCAAGACAGGTATTCTCTTTATATCTCATTGAAGGATCACTTGCTTTTCTTATATCTCACATGACTGTGACCTGGGATGGTGTTCTCAAGCAGGCAACAGAACAAATCACGGAGTGCAAATTGCTTGAAAAACTTGTTCAGGTAGGTAATGAAAAATGCAGCCAAAATCAGTTCTCTGTGAGAAGATACTGAGAGCAACTTTTCCTGAAAAGAGAATCGTCGCTTCTCTTGGCGTAGCCTATTTCTTCCTCTGTCTTTCCTGGACCCTAATATTCAGTGAGAGAAAACTGTGTAAAACCATTATCTGGATGGTTAAATTCGTGTTGTCCTCTTCTGAATGATTTATTTGTAAGGTTTCACATTGTCCTACCGCCACACAAGTGAATGTTTTTTAAAACAAAAGATTTACTCCTCTTTTTCTCAGTTACAAGAAGAAAGTTTCTAAGTTGTCCTGACAGTATGTCCTCTTCTTCCTCCTCCAACTGCAAAACCATGTGCTTCCCCTTCGTTTTTTCCAAACCATTTTTTCCATTTGATGTCTTTCTTTCCTCCAAGCATAACTTCGTGTGGTGGTGCCTTAATCTGAGCGGCTCATCGGTTCGGTTCTAAAGGGCTTAAGTGGTTTTTAAAAGTCAAAGCTACTTTGACTTTGGCTGATGACACACACAAGCAGAAGAGCCTTAAAAAAAGGCAAAAGAGTGAACTTTAACAAATAAGACAGAAAATCTCGTATTCATTCTAAGGTCTTGCCATTCTCACTGGCTCCAGACACAACAATGGAGCGGGTGTACCTGGACCCCATACAGGCTCTGTGCCAAGGTGCTGCCGGGAGAATCTAGAACTTAATTTATCATAAATGCTTACCAAGCTGCTTTGGGCACATCCATAATGATTCTGTTTTTATCTGGCAACAAAGGAGGACAAAGGCGCAGCAGTGTGAAGAAAGATACATTAGCTGTCAGAAGACAGGTAACACATCTTGCTAACGTGCTCTGTTCCATTTTCTCCCCAATAGCTTCGAGCAGTGTTTTCTTTTTAAAAGTACCCTATCACCACTGACAGATGGATTAAAGATTAAAAGCACCAATATTTTGGGAAAGTGGTACCTGCTAGCAAGGTAGATACAGGTTTGCGATTCAAGAGGTTTTACATTTCCTGCTAGGTCCTTTTCCTGGAAAAAAGTAACCATTTATTTTAAACTTTATCTACTGGTAGGGGATTGGGGATTTTTATATTTTCTTTTATTGGGGGGGTGGGGCTTGTTTTGATTTCTTCCATGGACATCTCATCTGTCAGCAGTGCAGAAGTGTGGGAATGCTTTTGCTTGGCTGTCCTGAAAGGCGAGCACTAAAAAATTGCGATTGCTCTTCCTTAAAGTGCGTTACAGAAGCTTATTGCCAAAGGATAGATGAAAAAAAAAAATGACCAGTATCTTCCTAGAAGCAGATTTAAAGAGTTCTGATAACTTTTTTCCTCTCACAAGAGAGACTGAATCAGTCATGTTGTTTGTATTCCCCGTCGTACTTCTGACAGGCCATTTTGCTTATCTGGCATTTCAACTCAGGTACATCCCACGTGATAGTAGGCAGAGACGCTGAAGTTAGGATTGTCATTATCTGGGTGCCAGCTACAGTCACAGAGAAGAGAGAGACACCTCAGCAGAGGGACTCACATCTGAAGAGGGTGAATCATGCTCTCAAGATGCCAGTATTTCTCCATTTCTCAAGATGCTGCTGGCACAAACAGCAGTAAGTCAGTACAATGAGGCTTCTAATTTAGGAGCCTGGGTGGAATGCCTGTAGTTTGATAGGTGAACCTGGACTGTGGTGAAGCTCCCTCTCATCATATCTGCAGCTTGCTGGAAAGAAAGATATCAAAGATATTCACCCCTCTGCCGCACAGGACTCTTGTGAAAGGAGCCAAGAGCAGCAGAAAGGAAAAGAGGAATAAAGAGAAGAGAAAAGTGGAGGTTTCCAAGGGGAAGTGATGAAATCTATCCTGCTATTGCCTTCTGGCTTTGTGAGCTGAGTTGCACGGCTTCTTGTCTATGCCACCTCCACAGCCAGAAGGCTGCTCAAATACAGGATTTGATTCTGGCCCAAAGCTCAGGCGGGAGCATAGCTGAGGATTTGCACATGGTTTCCATCTGCTCCCCAACTAGTCCTCCCCAATAACTTGTGCAGCTGAACGGTCCTTCCCAGCGATCAGTTTTTGGGTTACTGCGCTCTGTGGCCTTCTCTGGAGCAGTGTCTGCCCTTCCACTTCCTCAGAGGTGCCCCAGTACTGTCTCTAAAGTACTTCCTACCGTGCTGTGCCCCACAGAAGGATCAGGAGCTTTACCATCAATGAGACACTTGACAGAAGCCCTCTCCTGACAGTGTTCGAGTTTCCCAACTCAGCCGCTCTGGACTGTGACTGTCCAGGTACTGCTGGTGCAGTTCTCCTCTCCGTTCATTGCTTAAGGGGCACAGTGGCTTCACAGCATCCTGCTTCCTCCCTGCAGCTTGAACCCAGAAGTTCATTTGATCAGATCCAGAATGCCCACTTCTTGCATGCATTTGAAATGGGATGGACAACTCACACTTCTCTTCTTTCTCACTACTGCTGGCAGAGGAGTCTTTGTGAACATCAGAAGGGCCCATTCAGGGTCTATGAGACTTACGTGGCCTGAACACGGTCATGTCAGTGCCTTCTGTATTCCAGGGAGAGGCATTTCCAGACACCCCTCAGCCCACTGAAGATATAAATCATGCAAGGGAGGCTCCTGTCATTCTTCACAAAAAACCCCAGAGCAACTGCACTATGGTGGGTGACAAACAGGATGCAAGGAGGGTGCTGATGCCATGTGGACATGCTCCAAGTTTTGGGTCACACAATAGGGCATGTTGTTACTCCTGAGGGCAAAGCCCTTGTTTCTCACCTCCCCTTATCAATTACTTGGGAATCAGAAAGGTCCCAAAGTCATGCCTTGAAAAAGAAAATCCTATGTCAACTGAATATGGGAGGAAGGAAAGCAGCCCAAAGCCCATGTTCAGTATAACAGGGTGACTATGATCATTAACGTTGCTTGGCTGCAAGAAACCCAGGGAAATAAGCATTTACAGCGAGACTGTGCACCACCTACTCCCATTGGTGAGCGCTCCCATGAGTAATTCCAGTGAAGCCAAGGAGGCTACATGTGTGAATAGCGTTGGATCTCCTGGAAAATGAGGTTCACAGCCTGGCCCTGAGAATTATTTTAAGCCTCTAAAAGGCCCTCTGCAAATCAGTCAATCATTTCTTTGCTCACAGGCATGTGCATTGCAAGGTTTGCCCTGCGCCTAATGGCTTCCCAGATAATGTTTCCACGAATTAAAAATAATGTATGCACTGCACTGTGTCATATCCATGTACACATGTGTAATAGCAAAGCAATACAGCAACCACAATACACAGTTTGCTAGACACGCTGTAATAAGATCAGATAATTTCAGTACCTTTTTGGTCGCTGTTTCTCACCTGAGTGACATGCTTGTCCATTTTGGTATATAAACTTCTTCAAGGTCATCTAGGATGTTGTGTTTTAGCTTGATTGATAGCACGGTGCAAAGAAGTGTGACTGATCCATGCAATCCTGCCTCAACCCATTTTTCACCAGACCTCCAAAGGTTCGAATCGCTCATTAAAAAAAAAAAAAAGCACTAAAAATAATCCCAGCCAAATCCAAAAGACTAGAGCAGTCAAAGCTCAAGTACCCACCCTGTCTGTTAATAACTTGCAAAAGTTTTTACTGCAAGATTTGGAACATGACAGTAAAATTCTGCAACACGTACATGGTGTGGGAGGAATAGAAATTACATTCAGATCTGGAGTCTGGAAATTTCTGCCTGAACAGGGAAAAGCAAGGGATGTGTTTAATCAACAGGCTCAAGCATTCCCTTCTTGTAAGACAGAAAAAGACAGCACTTAAACTTGGTAACTCCTTCGAAATAACAAGCAAAGAACACAGATAGGACATCAGCAGTGCTCACTGGGGAGAAGAAACACAAAATGGAGTTAGAAGTAACATGTTCTTTAAACACACATGTGCGCTGTGCATTGCAGAGCAATTTGTTTAGTGGTTTCCGTATCTGCACTCCTGTCTGGACTACCAATGCCTTACCTCTGTGTCCTGCAGTGCACCCTTTTGTGTACCATACACTTGGTTCACCAGGGAGGCTGGGAGCTTCGGCTGACAGTAGGGTCCTCCAGTGGGAGTGGTTAGATGCTCTTCAAACTCTCAGTAACACAGCAGCATTGCAATGAGTAAGAGGAAGGAAATTGAAACATTGAAAGGGGGAAATCTCTATTAAACTTCCTTCAGCAAAGCTAGAAATTGCGGTCAGGGGTCTGACCAGCAGCCCTGTGCCCTCAGTAGCAGAGACCAGCCGAGCAAGGTTGGTCCTGTGTCCTGCTAGGCTAGTGCAACAAGAGCCACAGTGAAACACCCAACTGGATTTTCTTTTAAAAGAAAACAAAAGAGACAGAATTATGAGGAACTAGAAACCTCTTTTCTTCCTGCAAGTGGACATCAGGGCAGGATTGAACTCTCCTCCAAGAGCGAATGTCTCTTCACCAGCCACCCTCCTTCCCTGCAGTGCTGGGCCTCTCCCTAGCCTTGGGGAGCAGGACCCAGAGTTTTTGCCTGATTCCCAGGCACCGCTGTGTTTTTCTATAAAAAAAGAAGAGCCGTCCACCCTGCCAGGGCCCCCAGGCAGTGCCGAACACTTTCCCAAGCTGATACCAATGCTGTCACCAGTGGGTGTGGAGGAATGAAGCCATCCCTTGGACCAGGGCTTCTGGGCGAAGGTGTCAGCCCACCATCAGAACAGGTGTTGCCGAGAGGGAATCAGTTCTGGGTCAATCAGAAAACTGAGATTCACACATCCATCAGTGTTAGTCTTCATCTGCAGACTTCTTCAGTAAGATTCTGGAGATATTCATGTCCCAACCACATCAGACAAAGCTCTTGTACCTCCTCCCCTGCTAGCACCAGTTCCCTGCATCGTACTAGCAAAGCTTGGTGGATTTGTGCAGCCTGAGCTCCCAGCACTGGTAACAGATGCAGCAATGAAAATAAGAATGTAAGGGGGTGACCTGCAGATAGCAGATCTTTTCTTTTGCCCTAGAAATAACGTCATTCAAATGTTATCCACAGCACAAATGTTTTGGGAAGTGTTCCCAGCACAGGCAGAGCTGGTAGACTTAGAGTTTAAAGGCCACAGGAACCAATCTGAACATCGCACGGAACCCTACTGCAATAGACCCAGAAATGCACCCTGTGTTCCTTGCATCAAACAATGACACCTTGTGATTGAGCTAGAGCTCTTCTCAAAAGGCATCCAAATCTTGATTAATGTGGTTAATTAACTTCATTGCAAAAGGGACTGCTTTCCTCTTTGACTGGTTTTATACCACCTGTTAATTTTAGGTTACGAATGGTCACTGAACTGTCTATTTGCACAAAGGGCTTCCCAGGAAGGATGCCTTTCAACTAAGATACAGCATTTTATCAAAGCAAAGAATTTCCTCTCTCTTCCTCAATAGGGAGAAATGAGGTTCTGACTACAGTAGTGTCACTCACTGAAATGACACGTTAAGGATAAGCGTGTATGTTTGGAGACCGCAAGATGGTAAAGTATATGCAAACCTCTTTCAAATGCCAGAATGTGTTTTACTGTCTTTTCATCTGGGGAAAAAAAATATCTTTTTTGCCATGTAAAAGACAGAAATACTCACTTTGGGCACCATGTTCTGATCTCACGCTGCTTTGAAATTACTTCATCAGGGCTTTTACAGCTTTGGGCCAGCACTGGCAGAGCCCTGAACCCAGACCTCAGTTTACTAAACCGTGCTTTATTTTATTGTTTTGAATCCCTGAAATTTTGTAAAATAGTCACGTGAGCACCTTGCATCTTCAAATCAGTGTGACTGTGCCCGCCCTCCTAATCCTGTGCAAAGACGGAAGGTTAATTAAACCTGTGTTTGATTTATAAATGTTATCCCTTCTAGGGAGCAGAGTGCAACTCCAGCTAAAAGGCAATGCTGTGTTTATTTTACTTCTCCACCGGCTGTTCCCTACATGCAGTAGTTTATGGATATAAGTAATGTTTTAGGGTAGGGAGTGGTTGTGGTGAAAACTAAGGCCAACTTTTGAACAAGCCATGAAAAAGAGTAACTTGAATCATGCAATGATTTCTAGGAAGCAGAAGCAATTAATTCTTTCATGGGTAAAATATAAGTAAAAAAATAAAACTTCATGTCCCACGGTGACAGCAAAATTTAAGAGTATGGTATTAAAGAAGGCAGAATTCCCCACTAGTATATGAAAACAATGTTTTCATTTAGGCCAGCGGAAATCTGGACTAGTTCCATTTGGATGCTTGAGTTTGCTCTGGATTCATCCAGGGTAAATGAGAACGGAAGACAATCCTCCCAGGTTTCAATTTCTTCCCTTTTCTTTCTAAATAAGAAATTTAGAACCAGGATCAGACTCCATGAAGCTAGTATCAGTACAGCTCCAAGGTGTGACTTCTTCATCACCACTGGTATCTGTGTAGATGTAAATCTTTGTGCTCCCTACTGTCTCCCACTGTTGAGAGGGCTCCTTTCTAAGAGCAACCACCCTCCAGCTCAGGTCCAGATACCAGCTGCTTGGCAAAGCTCAGATCTAATCCTGAATAATTGCAAGTATTTGTGATTGATAGGGAAAAAAAACGAACCTGAAGACACGTACACCTAGGTTGTTGTGGGAGGCTTCAATTCAGACAACAAAGCATTCACGGGAAAATGTACACCATTTCTGACTGAGGGTGTTTATTGTTAGAAGACTTCTATTTAAAATAAATAAATAATAAAAGACACTAAACCAGATCTGTTTTCTCAGTGCTGCACTCACAATGTAACCACCAATATTTCAGCTCCTGTTGGTAACTCTGCTACCTTCAGCTGCTCACGGATCTATGAGAGCAAATGTTGTTTGCATGTCCCATGCCTGATACAGGGAATCGAACCAGCCTGGAAGGTTTCTGGGCCAGGGACGATCCTTCCGTACTGCACCAGTGAGGGATCAGTCTCTAAGCCGAGTACCGAAGGGTTGGGCTCACACGAAGTTGTATGACAATCACACAGTATTTGCTACGTTTTGCCACGATGCTTGTGACAGCTCTTGAGAGTCCCAGGAAATAATGGCAAGATCACAGAGATCGGGGCACAGGGATGTGGCCCAAAGATGACTACAATATGTTATTTGGATTAATAATAGAAAGGTCATGAAGCTGCTTTCTATTATCCTGAGTAGAGCTTAATTTTATTTCTGCTTAAACTGTCTTCACTCCATTTACACCCCTATTCAGCAGAGCACTTGCAAGCTTAAATCTAAATATGAGCATAAGCCCCATCAACATATCTCCTCCGGCTGTTAAGAGAAGCCCTGAGGCTGCTTAAAAAACCAGACTGTGCTCACAGTGAATTTGCAGGTGTCAGCTCAGTCACTGCCAGAGCACATTTTCTAAGGAGTGCAGTATAGGCATCGTTGTTGGCTTCAGCTGGACTGAAGGAAGTGTTTCAGCGCTGGTAGTATCAGGATCCTGAGCAAAGCTAAGAGAGGGAGCCAGGTAAGTAAACCCAGATCTGGCTGACACACTTTGGACGCACAAAGGAAACTTTGATTAGATTCCTGCTACAAAGTCAACTCAGCTGCTGCTCAAAATTCAGCCTAATGTTTGTTCTACGTTCCTGCAGGTAATATCCCTGTAGCAGCGGTTTATGCTACTGTAAGAAAAGTATTTTAAACACTTTAATGGCCTGCTTTATATCCATTCTCTCCTTCAGTGGGTGCAAATAATTGCCGGTGCAATTTTGTTCCCCCCCCCAGTTATTTGCAGTTATGGTGCGTGTCACTGACGTGTCTAACTAGCTGATAAGATACGTGGGTGCAATCAGATGCCGTAATTAGAAGTTTAAATGACACGAACTGCACCCACACATAACTGCAAGTGCAAAATTGTATCCGTAACATCTTGGAAGTAACAGAGAGAGGAAGGACTTAAAAATTTGTCCCTGCAAATGTTAATTTGCATGGCAATAAGCTTGAGCCTATCCGGCAAATGCACTTTCATAACACAGAATTTAAGCCAATTGGTTCTAAACGACCTGAGAGTGTTCAGACACTTAGCATTAGACACAGCATCTTGAAAAATTATACTACTCTGTTCAACTAGGGCAAGGAACTTTTCCCTTCAGTTAGGTAACACGTAATTCATGTCTTCGTTACTGCCTTTGCTGTGGTTAGAGTAAGCAACAGCCTTCTTTTGCAGTGACAGATTTTTATAATGATTGCTCAAGGCTGTAGCACAGTGTAAGTGCGTTTCGTATTTCATGCTAAGCAAATGGTGTACAACAAATAAGAAGGTTCTTCCTCTGGAGTTTCTCTTGACATCGTAATCATGTAACATATATTCCAACCTAACGCAAACCAGAAATTTTAACCTGACACCTCTTCGTAGAACTTATCCAAAGTTATGGGAACCTTAAAGGAGTGTTCAAGACTTTCGCTAGGAAGATACTGATGCATTTTGAGGTTAAATCAGAATCATTGGTGTTTCTCTTATTTCTCCTCTGTCTTAGCCCCAAGGCTCCATTTAACTGTCCCTGTGCACTGCGATGTATGCAACACAACCGGAAATATTTCCTCAGGCTGTTTGTTCCTTCCTCCTCTCCTCCGGCTAAGGGAGACCAAGAGAAAAACTGATCCAAGAAAGACTGAACAAGCCAAAGAGAAACACAATGGCAGGGAGTGTAGAAGGATAAAACAAAAACTCTGAGAGATCACATCCTTTCATCTCTGCTCCAGCGTTTTGGTTCAGCAGCACAGATTTTCCCCTTGCCGGAAGAGGGGAGTGTGAGGAGACCACGGCAGAGCAACGCAGCGTGGGCTGCTTGCCATGCCTTGGGGTGATCCACCTCCCCAGGCCTGGAAGTTGTGTTTGGCCTGCTGAGGGCAGGAAAGCAGGTTTCAGACAAGGAGCATCATTTTCGCTCTTGAGGGGAGCCCAAATGCAGCAGTCTTTCTGGAGCTACATTGCCCTTTAGCCAGCCTGCACCTACTTCTGCAGCTGGTATATTCCTGCACCCAAGTGTCGAGAAAGAGTTTCAGACCATGAGAAGATGCTTGTCTTGGGTTCAGGAAGTTCTCTTTTCATCAGACTCCATCAAGTGGCAGCTGCCTCTACTCGGGAGCCGGTACGTCCCATGCATTTTGAAGCGGAACAGACCACAGCAGATTCCTGCTGTGTCCGACTCAGTTTCCCACCTCCTGTGTCTACTTCAAATGCTTCGCAGATGACCCTAAAAGAAACAAGCCAAAATCCCAGCTACCCCAGAAGCAGTCCCCAGAGAGCATGACTTGCTAATGGCAAACAGCTGCAGTCATTAATGTTATCTCAGGGGATCTGGACTTTAACAGTGAAGGTCCAGGTTCAGATCCTGTTGACAGACTGTAAGATTAATACTAATATTTTTGCCTAGCAAAATACAACGAGGATCACTTTCTCTGAGGCCCCAGGTGTCTGGGAGAACAGGCGGCTGATGATATCTGAGGCACTGTGTTCTCTTGGCTGGATAAACAGAACAACGGTCTGGTGGCTTAAAACTTTTTTTTTCTCCTACTTTTTCTTCCTTTCTCTGATAGACTTTTCTTCAAGTATCATGCACAGTGGCTGTCCGTTGACTGTTTCACGCCATCTGAATCAAATGCCTGCTCCACATGACAAGTACAGGATTTCCATATGCCCTGAGTGCTTCCACTGCCATCTCTTGCTCTTAAAACTGTGGAGATGTTGGCTGTATCATCCAAGCTGTCCCACTCAGCCCCTCACACCCACTAGCTAATAGAGCAAATGGATTCGAACACGGATCGCGGAGTGGCAGGTTCTGGAATCAGCCTAGGACCAGTGTGTGACAAGCAGCAGCCAGCTGTAGCCTTCAACTTCCAGGATGCAGAGTAAGGCAGAGTCTGCACTGCCAATGGATAATTCAGAAGTGGGGCAAGGTGATCTCAGTAAAGCAAAACTGGTGAGATGAAAACTATTAGATGACATCTGTTGAGTTTGTCAAATGAGCTGGAGAGAGCTCTTGGCCCAGCTTTCTATGGACATCTGGCTACATGGTGCTGCCTTGATAATGCCAATCTTCACCTCCATCCCCTGGGACACGGGACAGGGCAGAGGAGCCATCACATATAAGGTTTGGCTGTGGCAATAAGGAGGCCATTGCAGCCGTGAATAATCTGATTTCCACAGTTTCCACAACTGCATGTGGTGTGAAAAGCTGGACAAGGATTTGTAAATGAATTGAGCCCAAGAGTAATTATATGTTCCCACATATTACTTGGTGCCATAATTGCACTTAGTATTTACCATGTGACCTAAGCCAGAAATAATCATGTATTTACTTTATATTTATATTGTAACGTGCCATGTACTGTAATTATACTGCCACTCCATGGTACTTAACACATCATCGAATGTTCCACAATTATCATGTTAGTAAATAGCACTTACTGAGATTGGTGGCCTGTAATTTCAAGTATTACCTGGTAAAGATTTAGTGTAGCACTGTCAAAAAAACTGTTTCTTGACAGTGTAATTTCATATAAAAGTTACTAAGTCCTAGAACAAATAGAAATCAGCTTTTTAAAATTCCAAATTTGAAAAACAAAAGAAAAGCTACATTTGGAATTAAGGTCTTTTCCAATAAGTAACCAATTTTATGAAGAATTCTCTGTATTCTTCTACTCAAGATTGCAGAAGATTAAAAGTTAAAACTTTCAAACTTAGTTGATTAAATGAAGGTATTAAATTCACCTTGAGACTCTTAAATAAAAATGTTTTGGAAGAAATTAATATCCACTCAACCTCTCATTTAATTCTGATTAAATCTCTGAGTCGCTAAAACCAAACCTTGGATTTTCTGAATGGACTTACTCTTACATATACACTCGGTCATAGCAGTATTCCCCTTGATTTCAGTAGAGTTACTCATGTGATTAAAGTCAAGCATGTGCTTAAGTGCTTTGCTGGTCTAAAGCCAAGGTTTAAGTATGGAAGTGTTAAAATGTTGGTCAAAGCGAGCTCATTTAAACAGGAAATCTTTTGAACATTCTCAAATTTTCATTATTCCTCCTTCAACAGGATTTGTTCCATATTGTAACACAGATAGATGCCTGGATATCACTTAACTCTTGTAAAAAATCAATCAAGAACCAATATTTCCAGCTCAGGCCAATGGCCGTGTTAAATACATCACAAAACCTTTGCAGAGGCCACCCCAAGCCTCCATCTCTTGCTGATGTTTTCTTTCTTGGTTTCATTGCAAGCCTCGTAGAATGGCATCTAAACCTGGAATTAGGAATACATTCTTTTGCCCCTCTAATTCAAGAGCACAGACAAGCTGTTGCATTGAAACTGAAGGATGGAATCCTGGTTGCAGACCTAGTTAGTAGTTCTGCTGTTGAAGTCTGTGGAGCGCAGATTATTCCCCCAAAACCTCAGCCTTGATCTGCCCAACACGTACAAACGAGCTTAGCTTTAAACACTGATAGTACCATTTACCTCATTAACTGGAGCTGGATGAATAATTCTTAACGCATAATTTGTCCGATGAATTTCACTTCTTTTTGTGTTTGCGAATTGTCTGCAAATAAATTATTGATTGGACTCTTCATCTAAAATTATTTGTGGGTCTCAGTGAATTGTAATCAGTGTGCAGATCGTTTGAGCGGTACGCTGCGAGCAGTCACAGTTTGCAGCTCATGCTGTGTGAGTTCGCTGCAGGAACGTCGAGGTAACACTCCTGTTCCTTATATACAGGAGCCTTATGTAACTACCCAACAGCAGGATAAATTTCAAACTGCACACAGGAGCGTAAAACTTGGAAATTCACACCCTTGCTGAGTGGTGGTGTTAAATTCAGAATCTTCCTTCAGTGAATGGTCAAACAGTGCTACAGAAAAGTAAATATCAAAGTAGCGCATCTGAGGGCTTGGAAACACCAGCAAAGTTACAGGGGGGTGGCAAATTTCAGCCTGAGAGCTGATGCATGATAGCTGTCCCTGTGAACGATCTCAGGTTGAGGCAACCGGGATTTATTGAGCTTCTCCTCAGTGGAGGTTAAAGTAGCAGATTATTTCCCTCTTGCTGTGGGCTAAGAGTTCTCATATGGAAGCAAATTTGTGATCACAGCAGTGACTTGCTCCAGTGTCTGAGGCTGGAAGGGGTTTTTCCACCTAGCTACCCTACTTGCTCTGGAGAAAGATCTCGCCCTGGAAATGTATATTCCTCAGGGGCAGTGCCATTACTTGCAAAGTGCTCAGATTCACTGCAGGCATTAAAGCTGGTGGGACAGTTGGGTGCATGTGTTAAGCTGGTGGGACAGTTGGGTGGACGTGTTAAAGCTGGTGGGACAGTAGCCAGTGAGACTGGAAAAGCCTGCTCAAACTTCCCTCACGAATGCTGCACTGACCTCTATGAGCAGAGACCAGAAACCAGCCTGCTTCTGATCACCATAGCTCCCACCACCGCTTTCACTGTACATATGTGACCTAAATTTGTGGTGAGAAGTAGCAGAGATTTCCTCTTCTGTTCTCCCTTCCCAGTTCAGCAGAGCTTCCTGAGAAAATTCCTCAAACCTGTTGACCCTATTGCAACTTAAGCACTTTCTTGACATAATGCATGTGCTTACGTGCTTTGCTGAGTGGATTTGGTTTGCTAAATTAGTATTTGGTTCTAGGTTGGAAGATTTTGTCTGATTAAATCAATCTCTACTATAAACAAACATAATAACCCTTCAAAAAACAGAAGCATGCAAGCCCGAAACCGATGCGCTGTAGCCCAGGGCCATGTTCAATATGTAAAGATTAATACAATTTGAAAAAAACCCTCTGCTATCATAAATCAGTGCCCAAAGTGGTCAGACGTGGAGCAGACTTTCAAGTACATCATTTTGCAGTGAAAGAGGCGGCGATGAATATGCAGAAGAGGATGGGAACTGTCAGGCGCGTGTAGATGAATTCACGTGACCGGTCACCCCTTTGACCCGCGTATCAGATTTTGAAGGGAAAAGGCTAGTTTTAAGTGCTGTCTCAGAATACAAAGCAACTGAGTCTACCACCACTTCGCGTACTGCTGAACAAAGAGGTGGGTTTTGCAGGAGGAAGATCACAAACTCAGAGAGGATCTCCCAGGCTCAGCATTTGTTCAAACACGAAGAAATAGGTTAAGCGAAAGAAATTTTTTAACGAGTACCAGACTGCATGTTGCTCCACAGAGACCATGAGGGACCAGAATTTTATACTTTTCAGAGGAATAGATGCTGTGATTATCATCAGCCAAGATAATGGATTCAGCTTCCCAGCTTTGCCATGCCTGTTAATTTTGGCACAATAGTTTGACATAAAAAGTGCAAGAGGGAAAAGATGGCAGTTAACAACTTCTGTAACATTAGGGCAGGTGAGCTCCAGCGGTGAAGTGATATGTTTTTTCCATGCCTCAGGAAATACTCGGTCTTGGCAGGTGCATCATTAGCTGCATTGCCCAAGGCTGCAGGAAAAGGGAATTATAGGAGTAGCATGGAAACTTGTTCCTGGCCTTGATCTTCCCTCAGTTTTTAAGAAAATTCTTTTGGAGCTAGGCATAACACCTGCACTGATCTTCTCAAGAGAAAAGATCTTCCTATGTGCTCTGGTCCAGGCTGGCACACGCATTTAAAAGACAAAGGGTGCGTAGATACTGACTGCATTGCTGACTCCTATACCAGCAAGCCGCCTTGGGTATCTGCTCCAGCTTGTGAAAGGATGCCTAAAAAGTCAGGGTCTATGCTCCAGGATACGGTCACCTGTCAGACCCACACGGTTAGTGGTATCAGCGGGCTGTGCCTCGCCCCTGAGACAAGGAGCTGGGCACGAGCCCTCAGCTTGCGGGGGTTTAATGCGCAGAGAAATAGATTAACCAATTTCCTACAAATCCAGTGGTGTCTTTAGTGTAATCTTGTTCACCCCACAAGTAATAAGAGCAAACTTCATGACTGCTTTTTGTTTTCCAAGCCTGCCTGAAAACATCACTATGTAATGAGTCCTGAATCCAGGACCTGCAGTGCCACAGGAATGACCCTGGCACCCACAGCAATTCCTCCAGCCGGTAGCTGCAGCAGCCTCATCTTTGCTGGACCAGCCACCGGAGGGGACAAGGGTCACAGGGTACACAGTGGGGCATGCGTCCCACCGGCAAGTTTGTGTAATACTGAGCCACTTGCTCTCGCCCATAAATTCTTTCCCGCAGCACAACAGGCTGATGTAATGAACATTTTACACGAGCCATGAGCTTAGAGCTTTTGCTGCTATGCATGTGCCATTGATTAGAGTGGCTGCAGATGGTTTTATTTTAGATAATCAAGCTAGCTGAGGTTTGCCAGCCTCAGAACAAAGGCATAGTTTCCCCGCTCACTAACCAAATTTGCGGCCAAGACACTTGAATTGATCTCAACTCTGATGGATGGTGAGAAAGCAAGGAGGGGGCAGGGAGCAGCTTACCCATATACCTCAAGCCAGGTGGCTCATACCTCTCCATGCCATGTTTTACCTCCATCTTAGGGGAACTCTATTCCCTTTTCCTCATAAAGAGGGACGGAATAAAACACTTTTTTTTTAACAACTCCCGTGCTGCCCTGCTGTATTATAACAATATACTGAGCTGCCGAAAACAAAGGAGAAAACAACAGCAGTCACAACAACTCACACAAACACCAAAGCCTCCAGAGCTGGAATTCCTCCTGTGAGACGTCCCCTCTGAAGTCCCCAACCAGTACTGCAGTGCGCTGCTTCACATGTCACTCGACCAGCGCTCCTCTGCCACTCCCACACAGCTGGAAAATCTCTGCAGGCTCCTTCCCTGGGGAAGCAGGCGAGGGAAAAGATGAAACAGTTACATGGTGCTATGGGCCACAGCCATTCGAACTAGATTGCTAGTGCGTGAAAGCTTCTAAAGCTCCCTGTTATTTAACTATTCATGTTGGTCTCAAAAAAGCCCAGTTTTATAGGATGTTTACTAACTTTCAGTCTCAGTGAAGCCAGTAGAAGGGTATACAGCAACTTGCAAGGTCTGGTTGTTGGACTTTTTGCAGATCTCTGAGACATACAGGGCAAGGCTGGTGATGGGACTGTTGCAGATGGAAAGGAAGCAATGAGACCACATATATGGGACAATACCCAAGTGGGGCTGGATAAGCACCACCTCTTGATTGGCCACTGCACTGAATAAAAAGATGGAACAAAGGACATGAATCTGCTTCCCAAGGTGTTGCTGGCTCAGACAACAGAAAGGGTTTTGATCTTCCAGTCATTCTGTGGCCTTTGTTTAAAGCTATGCGTTGAACCTATAGAACAAGTGGACTGAATGTAAAAAAAAAGGAAAAGAAGACCAAGGAAAAACAGGGTAAAAAAGATTGTAAGAGAGAAATCAATAGAAAGTATTTAGCAGCTGGTGTGACATAGACAAAGTGCACTTAGAACCACAGACACTTGACTTCAGGGCTGGGGGGAGAGGGTTGCTTTATTTTGTGCTTTGCTTCTTAATATTTTTCAGATTAACAGTTTGCAATTCTCTGCTGAGCTGTAAGGTCTCAGAGGCACTGCCTGCTGGAACGTTTTGATCAGCATAAGCCGGGGCACTTCCAACAGACAGGTTTATTAACTGATTTACTGACCACATGAATTTGGCGTAGCTGAAACTATTTAGCTGGTCTTTTTTAGCTCTTTCTCTCCCCTTTCCCCACACCTCCCGATTATTAGTCATCAGGGAACTTCTTTACTTTTGCATGAAAACAGCCCCCAGACAGTGCTACATTACCTCTAGTCATACACAACGCAACAGATCTCTACCTTGCCAAAATTTTCGTTATGTAGGAAACCATGATATAGGGCAAATGGGGCTTGTCCCCTGCATGGGAGATGTTTTGAAAAGGAGATGCAATGCTGTCAAATATATTTTCTGAACCTACTGAAGACAGTTGCTTGTAACTGCTGCTATCTCAGAGAATTACCACTTTGGATCAAGTGGCACAGAGCCACCAAGTGTTCTAGCGTGGTCTCTATTAGGGCTGGAACTGGAGCTTTCTCTGGGAGGTGGCTTTTACGGTCAAAAGAGGATTCACTCTCCAATTCAACAGCAAGGTATGCAAGGTACCACCTTAGATATTTGACCACTGCTTTTATTTTTTTAACTAACTTGTGATATGCAGAATGAAAAAGGCATGTTATGTGAAGACTACCCAACCAAAACCTTCCCCATTATATGGATTTCATTTGCCAGCTCAAGAGAAAAATGGCTTCTATAAGGAACCTTATCCAGGTTTGATGATGAATTTACTCATTTGAAGGACTTGCTTTATGTTCTTTGTACTGAAGCTATTTAAAAAAAGAAGATGAAGAAGAAAAGAAAGCACTGAAAGAAACATTTTGCAAGAAAATGCTCTCAATATTTGAGTGAGAAAGCTTCAAAAACTTGCATCTGTTCTCCAGCAAGTCAAACTATGGATATTTTTCCTCTCGGTATTTTGGTTTTTTTGAACATTAGCATTTTCAAGTTTGGAACACTTCTTCTATTATTTTGCATTGCCTGTTGAAGTACGAATTTTCCTTGGTACAATACATCTACCCAAGAACTTCAAGGAACCTAGCCTAAACTGATTGACATATATATCCTTATGAGGCCCCGGTAATCATAGGAGATATCATGGACATTAAGTTTAATGTGAAAATCAAAGGAAAGAAAAGGAAAGCCACTCGCTCCCGTAAGGTTCCATAGCAAGAATTTTCTGGTTGACGTCATCCATGGTGCCTAGATCTCCTCTTTGTGCTTTAGGTCCTGAGTGACCCCTTCCCAGGGACAGAAGGACATACAGAGCAGGTCCTACAGTGACACTTTTCCATATAATTCACCAGATAACTCCACAGAAAGATAACAAACCTAGTGAAGCCAGTTTCCCCACAAATTTTACATCCGTGGAGGCATTCTCTGGTGTCTATGGAGTGCCATGCTAACAACGTTTCTCTAGGGAAGGTGTTAAGAGAGTTTGCCTTCTGTACTGTCTATTTTATTGAAACTTACAGGAATGAAATATTTTAAGATCTGTGTCAAATTTGATTGAAATAAGCCAGCAGGCTTAGTAGGTAGCAAGGGGGTATATACACAGACACAGAGGCCATGTAAGTTTTATTTCCTAAGGAAAATAAGCTAGAAATGCATACCTTATCTTTTCTCACACA
Source organism: Steatornis caripensis (assembly GCA_013398225.1). Taxonomy (NCBI): domain Eukaryota; kingdom Metazoa; phylum Chordata; class Aves; order Caprimulgiformes; family Steatornithidae; genus Steatornis; species Steatornis caripensis. Next base: position 156,905 of record VZSC01019217.1, on the reverse strand, counting down.
AACACAGGTACCCGTTGAAAGGTCAACGATCATTTATTTCATAGTTTGGGGTTGGGGGGTTGTTGTTGTTTGTGTATGCAGAAACAAGTATCATATACTACACTGACATCCAGTGTCCATCAGGACACAGGTCGACCAGAAGAAAATTGTTCTCAAAGTATTTTGGCCTCACTAGAGGCAAACAAATGTAGGTTGTTTCCTAAAGGTCTATTTTTGCAATATTGGCTTTGTAAACAGACACAGCATCTATCCACCAAATGTTAAGGAAACCCCTGGCTTTCATGGTACAGCCAATTACCTTGCTGTGGAATTATTTTTCCCAAATCAGTTTATAAATGTTTAGGTCTTGGCACAGATCTTTCAAAAAAAGTGGACCTTACTAAATCACAAGACAAAGACTTCTTTCAGAAGCTTGTTAAAAGAATGAGACCTGTATGTAAAGTGATATCCTCATTGTGAGTATGTAATGGGATCTCCGTTGCAGTCAAACAGAGACCACTTTCCTCTTAAAGGGACTTTCTCAGAAGTGGGAAAAGTCTTCCGCCAATCATTGAGCCATTCAAATCCAACTCAGAAGATCAACGCTTGTCAGTACCTGATGGGTATCCAGTTACCGAGAGAGGTTTTCAGCAGTGTTCCTGCTGAACAGACAATCCCATTAACAAAACCTCCTATGCCAGATTTAAAGCTGGGGCTCTCTATCCAAACAGCGGCACAACCTAACAGGGCCATGAGCAGCAGCTTATTCCCTCTTCCTTCCAGGTTGTTAAACTCAGGACAGAGCTAAGACACATCAGCAACCTGGGTTTATGCTGCCTCTGTACATGCTGTACCTGTTCTGTAGATAAAAAAGGAACTTCAATTTCCAGTTCCGTCAATGCAGTGACTTTTAATCAGTAAATTCCCTTTCCAAGGCAGGCAGGGAAAAAAAGTCCTCATCTGAAAAAAATATCAAATGCATTTTCAGCCAGAAGACATAAATATAACCAGAAAGCCATTTGGAAATGCTTTCATCTGACAACTGACATGCTTAGATCATCTGCAGCCCACCCTGTGCTTTTCTCACTAGAGAAATTAAACACTAGGAGAACTGCTGCTGCTTTGAATACTCCCCTTAAATATTTTCTGGCACAGATTCTCACAAAGGCAGCAGTGGAAGTCTCACTGCTCAGGACAGGCAAATCTTCCTCTCCTTTTCATGAGACACGACTCAGTGGATACCGTGGGACACGGCTAGAAACAGGATGAGATTTAAGGGTTGTGGTCTTCTCATGGAAAACTATCTACTTGGGAGGGCCTGGTGCTTTTCTTCAGGGTGGGGAACTTTGCTCCTACCTTGCCTGTGAACCTGCACTGATCCATTTCGGATCGCCAGTTAGGCCCAAAACCCCATTTTTTGCATGTGCATTTGGAAAGCCTTTCCTTCCAAGGGCAACTCTGTCCACATGTCCATGCCACTCTGGACTCTGGATCCAAGCCCTAATGTGCTCTGTAAAGGCTGGGTCTTGCCCCATCGTGCTGCAAGGCTCTTCACACAGCCGGCGTCCATTTGGGGTGGTAGAACAAGACCTTACGCAAATCCACCTTTGAAGTCTATGCAGAACCCCCACCCTCTGCAGGGGATGACAGTGACCACAGAATAACATTCATTGCAGAGGCTCCTGAGGCTGTTCTGGCTTCTTGTTCAAGGTGCGATTTAACATATCCAAACTAAAACATAATTCTTTGATGAGGGGGTTAACCCAGTCGCTTGTCACTTCAAGCCCCCATACAAGACGTAAGAAGTTCTCAGTGACTTCCAGAAAAACCATGAGCAGTAAGCAGGCGGCTTTGGCTGAGGGGGCCCAAATCCCGAAATTCTCTTGTTTTCTTGGTTCACCAGAGGACAACTTAACAGCCAGGGCATGGCGCAATGTTGAGTCATAACTACACATCACAGCCGGCTGAGGTATATATGCAGCTTTACTCCGAATCTCTGCAAATCCATGCAAAGTCCAAATCCATGCAAAGGTTTTGCTGTTAAGAGTTATCTGAAGCCTGGATGAGCTTACACAGTTAGTAGTGCTGTTTGAAGTCCTGGATTTTGCACGGCAGAGAGAGCACAGGTATGCTGGGGGCTGGTGCTGCTCCAATATCCCTCCCATAGCCCCCTCCAGGGAGAAGAAAACCTCTCCCGAAGAAGAAGCACCTGCTGGAGAAAGAGTCCTAACTAATAGGGCTGCAAATTAGCAATCCTCCATGAATACATCTTTCAGGATTGAAACATTTGTTGAAAGCTGGACCCCAGCCAGAAACAAGCATTTGGTGAGTGCCTAAATTAAGTTAACATTTGCAGCCATGATAGACTCAGTCTAAAACACCAGGACCCAATCAGTCAATTGAGTTACAGCAACTTAAACTGGCAAGGTAACTAATTGCTTCTTGTTGTGAGTTAAACACAATAGCTTATGTCTCAGTGAAAAAGGGATAAGCTGAACTGCAAGTCTCATAGCAGAAATATGCAGAGCATACACAAGGATAGCCACAGCATGTCAGTTGACAGGTAGGAACTACATAAGCCCATTACTACATTTCATGTTCCTGTGTGCCTTATCCCTATCTGTATCATGCAAATCCATACAATCCTTTCATATACAAGCAGTTACATTTCACTGGCATAAGCCTTTGTGCAGATTGAGTTGCACAATTATAAAAATGTCCTGTCCTCGATGCCAACGTAGATGGGTCATGGCTGAACCACTCAATAAACCAAGTTCTAGAGTGTCTAGTCCTCCATGAAATGCACTGTGGCCAGAGAATACAAACATAAGCCTAATTGAAAAACCACCACTCCCCTCCCCCCCCCAAAAAAAAAAAAAACCCCACAGCCAAATCCAGACAAATGTATCCAAACGTATTGAGAAAAATTATGTAGTCCAGAAAGACTTCATGCCAGATGTGGGTTGTTTGCCCATATTCTTCTATCCAGGTTAGGATCTCCATCCTCTTGTGGTCAGCAGATAGGCAGCATGAACACCAGATTGCACACACTGGTTGTGGAAATGCAATTGTGTGCTCAAGTCACATCCAGCCACTTGGTATCAATATAACTGTCTGTGTACTTCAAAAGCCACACCATTTTTTCTATACAATGAAAATAACATGGACACATCAGGTACGATTGAAGTGTCTAAGTATTTGTGGCCATCTGGGCTGTCTCAGCTTATCCTGTCTGGACCTGACTGCAGAGAGGCACAGTTCTCCAGTGGGCCACATCTGCTTGACCCATGACGATGTCTCAGCTATCCAAGGGCACCTCAAGTGGCATGAAAAGTTGCCTAAATATTGTATTTAGGACACTGAACTGTGCCCACAGTGATCACTGGTGATGCTGTAAAAGCTACAGTTGGGCATGCATGTCAGCAGCTGAAGTAAGGGAGTAGTTTTACTGCTATTAGCAATGTACCCCTCAGACCAGCTGCATGATGGTATTTTTTTTGTATATTTTATTTTGCTATACATACTGCATTTTGCAAATCTGGCAAAGAGTGTGGCCGTATCAGGAGGTGACTAGGTACCGCCACATCAGCCATAACCCCCCCAGGAGTGGGGAAAGAAACTGGTGGAGCCACAGGTGAGCAGTCCTGGAAGACACATGTGTAACTGCAACCTGAGCCCCTCCAGCTAGGCGGGCTTAACTAGAGATCAGGCCACCTCAAAGTCAGACAGCTTTATCTTCCTTCACGTTTTGTTTCCCTGTGGTTCTGAGTGATCAAGACTCATCCTGACAGTTTTTCTATAGTCACACTCCTCTCTTTACTTCTAATGAAAGCTGAGAGCCAGATTTAACCATATGATTCCAGGAGCTGGGAATTTAAGAAAAGCGTAAATAAGTTGACAAGGTGGCTGCACTGAACCTGGTGCTTCAGTCTTGGACTCTTCACACCACAAACTTTGTAGTCATGTGTTATGAGAGCTGAACCGAACACCACCATCAGGAGAGCTAAGGCCCATGGGCTACCAAAAATGCCCTTGCCTTATCCCTGAAGGTGTTTGGAGTCCATCAGCTAGATGCAAAGCACATCTGGCCTTGCAAGCCAAGACTGCACAACAATTTGAGCTTAACTGGAGTCAGGCAGAAGATAGATATCTCGTATGCCAAGCTTTACGACTCTCTGTGGTGACTGTCAGCCCTCTGAGGCAAATTCAGGGTAATTGTGAGCCACAGCAGGTGATGGAGCTACACCAGAGATGGTTCATATTGTCTGCTTTACATAGACACAAGGGTCAGAAAAGTCACAAATACTCAGGGAGTGTTGTGCAGTGAAGGCTATGGTTCACACAACAAGGTTTCACAGTTTACAGTGCCAGTTCAACTGCAAAACCTCCTGGTGCTTAAATGGTGACGTTCACACTCCCTCTCTGGAGGGGGCAGAAGGTAATGGTACTCAGCTGTGACTATGACTATGCCAAATACCATTTGCTCATCTGAGATGAGCACAGATGGTCATATTTCCCTCTGTTTATTTTTGCTGAATGGCCTTTTCAGCCTGCCTAGTCTGTGACCTTCTCCTAAAAATGGGTAGATATGATTTCACTGGGATGCTGGGTTTCTTCTTTCTTTAGGAGGCAAAATAGAGGGTCTGCTGGTATCAGCTGCGAGGACACAGGTGGAGAGCATAGTATTTGTGCTTTCAGTTCACATTCCCTACAGAAATGCAATTGTAGGAGCAAGAAAGTCATCCAGGTACGTACGTGAAGAGTGTCCAACTTGCTGCTTCTCAAGTACAGGTTATGCAGACTGTGAGTAACAGGACCCATGAGTTATTGCACTATAATTTATTACACAGCAATTTTCATCTTCAAAGTAAAACTACAGTCTAATACAAAAAGATATTCTAATCACTGCATTTAAATACAAAGGGGAGTAAATTACTAAACAGTATTTTAACATGTCAAAGGTAATAAAAAAGGGACTGAGCAATAATCAAAGAGCACCTGCCATCTTGGCCACTGATGAGAAGGCAGTTCTTGTGGGGTGTGGTGGCCTCCGAGGAGCTTTCAGACTACAGGACAGAAAGCTGGTGGAGTCCAAGCATCATGAAAGCTCAGCACTGCCAACCCCAGTGGTATCACCGTGCACCTCACACTTGGAGGTAAGCTCTGCTCTCTCTTTAATTTTTTGTTAATTTAATAAGCTGTTGGCTTCGGTATGCAAAGGCAGTACTGAAAAGCAAGTCTGCTGCATTTGTTATTGAATAGTTTGAGGTCCTTTGTACTGGGTCATTCATATACACGTAGGAAGAGGCACAGCAGATCAGCGTTCACATATTGTACAAAGTAGTAAACATAAAAAGTGAGAAATGTCTCTTGCCTCAGAAATCCAACAACCTAAACAGAAAAGAGAAAAACAGTATCACCTCCATTTTAAACTAAGAGGAAAGAGGTACAGAGGGTAGATCTGTGTGATCTCTGTGGGACAAGAATTTCTTTCTTGGCTGTTGTCCTTCGCCATGGAGACAGCAAATCCAAAAGAATGGCCTCAGCAATCTCTGAAGTTGCTCCCTGGAGCCCTGCATCAGCCCTACTGCACATCACTGGATGAATCATCCATGCATATAGCATGCAAATGCAAGGAAACCACAATTAAGAGCATGATCATTAAGCCCAATCAGCTGTTCAAGGTGATCACCAGAGGTGTATGGACGAGTCAAGAGTGAAACTAAACTCTCAGAGCTCAAACATTCTCCAAAATTGCCGCATTTCAGTAACAACCACGTGGGATCGGACCCACCACATAATCGATCCTATTCCTTCTTGATCCCTAACTCTCTGCTTGGAAGAAGTGAGATGCTGGTTCCAGGCAAAACCTACCTGCTAGGTAAACAATGGCACTCTGAGGAGATGGCAACAGAGCAATTGACTACAGTCCGCATGGTTTGGATGGCAACCAGCCGAACGGTCTCCAGCCACGCTGCCTCAGTCATTGCATCATGTGGCTGGTTTACATTGATAGGCAGTCTCAGATTATGCCCCCAGGGGTGTGTTGGCAACGTAAAGTCCTATTGGCTCTGAGATGGTTTATGAACTTCAGAAGCACAACCTTTAGCACTTTGTTCTGTAGGACAAAGGTGCTCAGATAATGCCCTAAAGGGAGCTGTAAGGAGTGATTAAACAGAGTCCCGAAGTGGTCCAGTCTCCCTCTCTGGTGGCCACCAGCTAATTGCAAGGGCACCCTGAGGTAAAGCTCATGCCAGATTATCTTCTTTGAACAATGTGGGGCACTACTGCCCATCTCTTTGCAGCCTGGAAACAGTCCTTCAGCTCTACCGAGACATCAGTCACTCAGCTACTTCCAGAGGTGCCTGGAGCTCTGGTTTCTCAACTAACACCTTAGGGTTAGATGGCAGTAAAACCAAACCACTGGTGAGCCACAGGAATTTTCTATCTCCAAACACTTTTATTCCTAAAAAACCACAGAAAATAATCAATTATGAGAAACAAACATCCTTTGAGACCATTTTCCCTCAATGCACTCTCACCCAGGTAGGATGACCTGGCCTGGATCTCCAGCCTGCCAGATTTTCTCAGGAGCTCAGGTGCAAAATTACTGCCCTTGCCTCAGAGAAGCTGAGTGCCTCAATGATCCCTCCCACCTCTTATCAAAAGATCAAGCCATGATATAGCAAATCACAAAGTACCCCACCTGTGGACTTCTAGACTATCCTCGAAACTTCTGCACAAAACCCATTCAAAGTCAACTGTCTTCAACAACAACAGACTTAATATTTAGCAGGGAAAGATCTCTCAATGGCTCCTTCTCTCTGGTAGCTCTCCAGAAATTCTTCCACTTGGTTAGCATAAACACATTGCATCCAGGATGGCTCTGACTGGATATGGTGACTAAAATATTTAATATTTTTCATTAATATGAAGGGTGGTGTTGGTGATGAGTATTTAAGCCAATACCCTACAAGGCCAAACTCCACGCTGATTATATTTAGAATCTCAATTTCCATTATTCTTGGCCACTATGCTATATTTAACTGTTTTTATTTTGAAACCGATGCATCTCAGAGTCATGCAACATCCATTCAACCATCTGACACACACTTGCAGAGATGTTTTCTCTACAAAGCAAACTTTGCTGTATTGGGAGTGCTCTGAGCTCACTGTGGCCAGCTGTAGGATCCCCATGAATAATATTGTGATCAGTGGTGCAGAGTCTAGTTGGAGGCCTGTGACCAGCGGTGTTCCCCAGCTGCTGGTGCTGGGTCCAGCCCTGTCCAACACATTCATCAATGACTTGGATGAAGGGACAGGGTGTACCCTCAGCAAGTTTGCTGATGATACAAAGCTGGGGGGAGCGTCTGACTCACCAGAAGGCCGTGCTGCCATTCAGTGTGACCTGGACAGGCTGGAGAGTTGGGCGGAGAGGAACCTGATGAAGTTCAACAAGGGCAAGTGT
>VZSC01019217.1:80911-149324 GCA_013398225.1 Steatornis caripensis | reverse complement strand
GCCCGAGCCCTGGCCCAGGCTGCCCAGAGAGGCTGTGGAGTCTCCTTCTCTGGAGAGATTCAACCCCGCCTGGATGTGTCCCTGTGCCCCCTGCTCTGGGGGCACCTGCTTTAGCAGGAGGGTTGGGCTGGGGGATCTCCAGAGGGACCTTCCAACCCCTGCCATTCTGTGTTTCTGTGATTCTGTGTATGTCACGTGAAGAGCAGGCTGCAAGGAGCTACCATGCGGCTCAGTAACCACAATGTCATTTTAGTAGAAAACACTGCTTACACAATTACTTACTGATAATTAACAAACACGCCACTGTTACACCACAACAGTCATGTTGGTGCATTGCTCTGAAGTATATGCCTCTCTTGATGCCTAGGCAGGCAATCAGGATGGTTTAACTATTTGAGGAGAATTTCTCTTCAGTGGAAAGGAGAAGGAAAAAGCATTGCTTGGGGGAAGCAAGTGGTACAGGCAGCTTTCTCACATGCAGGTGAGTGATATTATTTTCATGAAGGAGAAATTTTGGTTTTTTTGATGAGCCACTCAAATTATTACCAAGGAAAAAGAAAGTGCTGCTCACTTCAGCCGATTAGCCTCCTCTGAAAGCCCCAGCTGAGATGGATGGCAGCCCTGGACAGAAAGCTATCAGATACTTTACTGTTGAGCCTCACAAATATTAACCCTATATAAATAAATAAGAGCTTGACTTCACAGAGACTGATCATTGGAAATAGAGACAAAATTGCTCATTCTACAAGCTCCTGCTTAAAAAAATATGTGGGTAAGAGAAGAATTTAGAAAAGATTAATGGATGTTGTCACAACCTTCTCTAATGACAAACAAGGCTGTCAGGCCAGGTCTCTGGCCCAGATCATTCACAGCGTAGCCTAGGTTTGGGCTAGGAAAACAAATGCTAACCTGTCATGTCACTGCAGTACTTTCATTCGAGTCCTTATAAGTGCCACTGATTTAGCCACAGGGAGATATTCTGAGCGGTTTTGTCATCAACAGCCAAGTTGACTGTGCTTCTCCCTCTCTTTCCAGCATGCTGCACAATCACCTCCCTTTCTATAACTTACTACCTCCATGTCTCTACCCTGTCAAGAGATTGAAATGCATGGGAGAGAGGACTGCCCTCTTACCCAGCACTTTTGAAACTGAAGCAGCAGTGGGACAGATCCAGCCTCGCACAGCTGGAACTGGGACTGGGTCTATGCCAGAAGCCCGTTAGATTAGCAAACATTCCCTTTTGATCACTCCGTTGGCTCAGCAGGCAGGGGGTTAGCAGGCATCTACTTTCACAGCATGTTTCTACTTTGGGGGGAAAGTAATCCACATGTCCTGAGCCATTACATCAAACATAAATGGCACGAGGGCTTCTACCATCTTGTTGAGCTCCTCACTGTTTCCCGTAGCAGACAGAAAGGAGGGAGGTTAAGTAAGTAGAGTGAATGGCTGTAGCGGCAAAAAAATAAAAGAAGTCAAGGTTTCCCAGAGAAAAAAATAAATGGTGATACTCTCCCAGGCTCTCCATGCTGCTGTTGACTATTCCAGTAAAGCGCATGTCTTCATAGAAAAATCATAAAAAGTAGGACTGGAAGGGATCTTAACCATTCCTCTGTCCAAAGATGGGGTCTGTTGCATTTTATTTTTGTAGAGATTTTGCGAAGTTACATAGCCCTTCATATCAAGACCAACAGGAATGTGACAGCATTGCAGCACTGCCACCAGGTTGAGGAGTGACTCATGTTCTCTATTTCCCTGAAGTTATCTGTGGGCTGTCTTCAGACTCAGGTAAGCCTCACTGTACAATTCATGTCTCAGCAAGAGTAACAGTGATAAGGATTAGACTGCTTTTGTGCATTTCTGGTGTAAAATCAGATTCTAGCATTTCAAAAGACAACCAAAGGAAGATCCAACTTGATGCAAACATATATGCAGAGTTAATGTATGTGAACAGGTTGGAACCTTTTGGGTTGTAACACAACTGAAATTCCTTCAATCAAGAACTCCTCCCAATAGAACTGCAGGTTTTTCAAGACAATGACCTGGAGGTCATCTCCCCATCTTTTTCCCCTGCTGTGTCCAACAGAGAGTTACCTGGGCACAAAAAGAAGCAGAGATGGTGCTGTGGGTGCCTTGAAGAGAAGATGTTACCGCAATCTGAGAGCACTCTAGTAGGGACACTGTTAGATCTACCTTAGGTATAAATCTGTAGGTACGTTCAAAAGAGGGTCTGGTTTTGCCCCAACAGATACGGGAAAAGACATGGTTTATGAACATGCTATTCCATCCACTTGCAGGAACCAGGCCTCTAGCAGAAGGAGTCACAGTTGAAGTACCAGGTTCAATACTCCCTGAGTATTCAAATACTCCAAATCCAGAGGACATTTCCTATGAAGTGATTTGTTTGGTGGATACTGCCAAATTTCCCTACTGAGAGACAAGGATGTCACTGGACCCAGGGCAGATTTTTTACTATTCCATTTACAAAAAGGTATATTTTTAATTGTTTTTTTTTCTGTGCCACTATTACGCCTGAGTGGGTTACATTAAGGGCTTGTAATATGTACAAGTACAAATGGGCTTGCTTAAATAGACCAATACTAATTAAACAATAATGCATCAGTTTGAGCCTCATTTTGTGAAATGTCTAGCTGTGTTAAGTATTCTCCTGCATACGTAATTGTCCTCCTTCATTCCAAAATCTTCAATAATTGAGTTTTATTTGCTCAGGAGTAAAATATGTATCAGTACTTCTAACACACCACCCTTCATTCATGCCTTGGAATTTGCCACACCTAAGGTACAAGATGTCTGCAGGAACCTTCGAAGATGCTTGTGATGCTATGTTCGTAGTCATCTCACGTGTGAAGCAAAATCAGAAATTTGCATTCGGTCTTTGCCTTCACCACAAACAACTCTCTCTCTCTCTTATTTCTTTAGCTGTAAAGCAATAAAAAGGCCCATAACTCCGTCCCAGCTCTCTCTTGCCTTCAGCTTACCCTAAGCAGTAAGCCTGTCCAGAAAGAGACTGTTTGCAGGCTGGCTAAACCAGAAGACTATAGTATTCATCACGGCCTACGGGTGTGAACTTTGTGTGGGTATACATCGCAGTGACATAAAGTAGTAACAACAGTGTCTTCTGGCTCCATCATTACCTGAAATATAAAGCAAGATCTACTAAAGAGATGCACAACGTGGTATGGAAACCTCTGGGCTCCTTCCAAGCTGGTCTAGTCTAATCATAGCCAGACTTCATATGCAGATAAGCTCATCAGGTATTTTTTAAACAACAAAAAAATACAGCACATCTTATTTTACATTGCCTGATTGTGTTTATAGTTTAAGACAGAACTGATAATTTCAAATACATAAATACGATTTCACCGATGTTTCTTAGTCCTGGACTATTGTTCTGTGCCTGGAGGGGTTATCAGTGACCCAGATCAGGTCTCAGTTATAGGTCAGACACCTGGAGACCACCGTAGCTCATATTTAGGTGGTCTTTGAGAGGTGATGCATATTGCTAATCAGCTAATCCAGTCAGGGTGGAATTCATAATTTCAGACAGCTAAAAAATGAGTTTCTAATGCCAGCAAGCAGCCTAGATTTCTCTCCTGCATGCCTATGCACCTCCAGAGGATGGGCAGCCTAAAACCAGTATCTAAACCGGAGGTCTTGTCATCGTAGCTGCCCTCAATTTTGACTGCAGAGGAACCTGATTAGTTGTTTAGACTAAGTCTCTAATTTCCATAAAGCTAAACTTAGAGTAAGATTAATCTCAGCTACATGATGTCTTGAAGCCGAGACATGAACGTGACGCCCAGGTGGCTTCTCTAGGACTGGCTCCCCGACTGCGGTATGTGCAGGATAAGAGAGGCATTCATCTCAGGGGGATGTGTGGAGCCAAGATCTGCCACTGATGGAGGAAATGAGGACACCAGGCCTGAGAACCCCAACCTCATGCTTCTCCAGATTACTGTGTCTGCATTTTGGGAGTCCTTTTGGAACTGGCAAAAATTATGCAAGAGCAGGTTGGCCTCCTGAGATGTTAAGGCTAAGGTTCGCCTCTTCCACCACTCCTCCTGGGACTTGCTCCAGCTGGAACCCAGAAATACAGAGCTCTTCCCAAGGGTTAAAAACAGCAGACTAAAATCCCTATATCGTCTCCTTCACAGATCCACTCCAAAATATGGCCTTCTGAGCAGCTGTCACTCATGTTCAGATACAGCCAAGGTCAGAAATATTCATCTTTAGAGGCCTGATTTTTGGAAGTGCTGAGCACCACCATCCCCAATAGAGAACGTGGCTACTCAGCACCTCCAGAAAACAAGATCCCAGATGCCAACGTATAAAGCACAAGTGAAAAGTCACCAGTCACAGCACCAGTCACAGCATCAAAACGCACCTCTCCTAGGCATCCCCTGATGTCTATTACCATTGCAGCTGAAGACTTTGCTCCAGCATTTATCTGATAGAAAGAGTTCATTACCATTAGGAAATAATTTCCTCCCCTATTGACATTATCACTTTACTGAGTTTTATATTAGGTATTTTGAAATATTTACCAGGAGGGTTAGATATTATTGTATTTTTTAACTAAACAGTGTTGAAGGTACAGAGTGAAAGGATACATCTACAGCTTTGGCACCAAACTGCAATGCTGGAGGGCTGGGGTGTACCCTGCTCTGCATCTGTCCTCATGGATGATCCCTGGGCATGGTGCTTAGCCTTTCTTGGCCTGATTTGCCTCTTTGATGATAGAATCAAAAGGGAGGGAATATTTTTCCCTGGGTCTTGGTGTCCAGCAGTGATCTGCTGCTTCTCCCCAGCACCACTGCCATCACAGTGGTAAGACAGAGGAGCAGAAGCAAATGTTAGAGAAATTTCAGCTTAGCTGATAATATTTTACAGTAATACAATCACAGCCACTCATAAAACAGTCTCTGCCCCATAAAATTTACAATGTAAAGCAGACATATAAACGAAGTGGGAATAATATAATGATGGAAACACACGGATAGGGAAGCTGTTGACCACAGCCATCCAGCCATGGACAGGCAGAGGCGAGACCTGATCCCAGGCTGGGAATTTGCCATCCCTGTCCAGCACCCTGCAGAAAACCTACCTTTCCAGCAGTCATTTTCCAGGGACAGTTATCTGTCTATTGACTGTGAGACGCTTCCATATCCAGTATATGCTTCATCTAGCAGACAGCCGCTACCAGCTGAAAAGAACTTACTTTCTCCAGGATATCCAAGGTCTATATCCACAGCAATTTCAGTGAGCTGAGTGTAGACAATAGCCACTCTTATCTGAAATGCTACAACACTCGCAGCTAATGCACACTACGTTAATCACCGGCATATTTGTAGACTGTCAAGTATATAATAGCACGATAATGAATTCGTATGGCTGGGCCTATAAAAACTTTGCTTTTTATACTCAGGCATTTTAATTGACACAGAAATACATTTTAAAAGAGAAAGCAGGCTTGATGAGGTCATCTTAAATTCCTTGGTATAATTACCAAGTCCATTGAACACAAATCTGAAATCATTTAGGTTAAGTTAATAACTTATGCCTTTAGTTTATAAGCACCACATTACATTTCAGGCAGCTCAGATCTTGGCTTTGCTAAAGTGGCCTGGCCTTTAATAAATTCCTCCCCACGTTTTTCATGTTATAGTTCTTTTACAATCATGGTTTTCAAATGGCAGTGCAGGTACAGCGTGTTTAAATCACCATAAATTAGAATTATTTTTTTTTCTGGCTATAGCACCTTTATTGTAAGTTGTCGACTTTTCTTTCAGCCATAAAGGTTATTACAGGCACAGATCGGAAATGAAAAATACGCCATGTGCTGTCTGTGAATATCCCATACCAGACCCCTCCTTGAGCAGAATCACTTTCAGAGTTTTCCAAGCGAGTTCAATCCAAGTAGGTATTTTTACCAACTTGATTAGAATGACTTTCACATTTACCATCTCTGTAGATGGACAGATGTATATTTTATACAGCTCTGTAGCATAGGGGTAACTCCATCTACAGGATGGTATTCAAGTTAGATTAGGTTTTCCTGCATCAGACAGGAGTCTTGTTAAAGCTCGTAGGAGGGAAGGAAAATGTCCATCGCCCATAGTGCAAGCTGGCATTAACCACCAGGTCACACGTTTCTCAGGAGGTTGGTTACCATCATACAACGGGTAAACAACTCCCCCACCGCCTTCTGCTTGTGCTGCCTTTCAGTTAAACTGGAGTGACACAGGGCATCCAAACTGGCCAAGCGATGGTGACAATAAATAGGAAGGAGCTTGTCAGAAACCCTGTAACAGGAGAAAAGGGTCTGCTTCTGCTAAGCAGCCTAGGGAGAGGCCGTGGGAGGTGGTTTTGGAAATCCTCCCTAACCAAAACACTTAGCGTGCAGCTGGCTTTGGGTTTGTCCATTCATCAAATGGGACATGCTTGCTGCCAGACTGAGGGCAGAGGACAGGCAGGGAAAGCATCTCCACAGCCCATGCCAGGATGTGGGGTCAGTAAGAAGCTCCTTGGGGTGCCACGAGGCATCTCCCTTCCCCCTGCGCCCTCCTGCCCAGCCTCCCTCTTCCTGTGCAAGTCCATCTTTCCCAAGGATGTCAGAGGATCCCTGCGCATGGTATTAAGATAAGCAGTAAATAATGCCGGGAGGAATTTGCTGAGCCAGCTGGTCTTTTGCACCCTGTAGGATGCACAGACCAAAGAGGCGTCTACCACACATGTCACACAGATGAAGCCAACTTTGCATTCAACAACTGCACCAAACAAAAGATAAAAGCAGTTTCAGCATAATAGATCATTCAAAGCGGCTCCAAATCCACGCTCCCTCCCCTCCCTTTGTACCCTCTCTCCAGGTTGCTTAGCAAAAGCTGATTTTTATTTCCAATTAAAGGATTTCGGAGCAGCTTTTATTTATTATTTATTATTTTATTGTGTGACCACTTTGAATCACACTGCTTCATTCCAGTTCTTTAATCTAATAAAAAAACTGCAGCATGCACAATTCCTTCCTGTGAAATGTTCCTGGGTTTTGTTTAATGTTTTGCATATCTACACTCAGGTTTTTGGTGTATTTTTAACTGACTCCAGATTCATGCCTGAATCACCACCAGTCCCACCAGCAAAAAGGAGAGCGGCAGCAGAAGCAAAAAACTTCTCTCTAGCCATGTTCCTGGGATCTGTTTTTGTCAGACATATACTGGTATCACAGAGGAGTCTACAGAGCACTGTCGTGTTTAACGCGCACAGGCTGACACTAAGATAGCAGCTTGAAATGCAAAGAAACACAAGTACAGTAATTGCAGCATCTTGCGGCAATGCTCGAAATGCTGCCACTCTCCTGACTGCCAGCCAAGAGGAATTTCCCAGGAGGTTGTACAGTGAAACCATCTTCTTGCGGGGCCAGACGAAGTGACATTTTGTTTCTGAGGAGTAACGAAGAACATTCTTACAGTTCTGTGCAATGTCAGCATTCAAATTCCATCTCAGGGTTTGTGCTGTTTATATTAGGGATGAAAAGAGCACCAGCCACTGGAGCACTTGTGAGTGCTGTGGAGATGCTGTTTCCAGGGAAGGGTGTTTTTCAGAAGATAACGATGGCAGAGCAACGTCCAAGTCCTCCTGAGTGACTCATGCAAGTTTAGTTCTCCAATCTAAGGAGAGCATTTAAAATCCCTGCTCTTGCGCAGGCTATGTACGCACTCACAGGGCTTGCTGTGTTTGAGTAGCTTCTCATTCAAGACTCAAGAAAAGAGTCTACAAAAATTAGTGAACTTAGCCCCACAGCCATGCAGGTGGATAAAGTAACCCGAAAAGCAATATTTTTAATGGTTTGGAGACCAAAGGGCTCCATGGCTGCTACAGGCAGTACAGAAACAGCAAAGGCAAGGTGATGTCTGCCCTTGGATCATCCCTCAGTGTGACCAACAATAGGTAGTGGGAGGAAGGAGCATAAGAGGGACTGGTGGGCAGAGCAGGTGTCCAAAGAAGGGACAGAGGTCAGCATGACGAGAGCACCAATGGTGGCTCATTGTTAATCCTTTCGCACAGGATAGACCATCTGTCTAGCAAGAGGCACAGAGCTGCCTTGCATTGAATAGCAATGTCAGCAATACAAAACGGTTAAGAATTGGTCCTGTGCCCTTACCAGCGCATCACACGTTGCCACGGGGCAACATGTTCATTGGAAAGTGCCCTAGTGATTTGGGAATGTCAGTCCCAGGATATTGTCCACACATCCCAAGTCATGTGAAAGCAAAACTCCCACCAGGAGTTTCATGGTCACACTCCTGCACCAGGCTCTAAAACAAGGCCAGAAACCAAACCTGCTGTTATTTGAGATTTTTCAAAAGCAAAATCTTATCTCCCATTCCTGCAGTTGGATGAGGAAAAGCATTCTGCATTCAATTGCCCAGATGGGAACCGTATCATTAATGTCTAATCCATAATCAGTGGGGAGCGGTACTTCTTTGATGGAGACGTGTAAAGTGCAGTCCCTTGGACAGGGTTTTGGGTACAAATCTCAGAGGCTATGGCCACCTACATCCTATTTTAGAAGATGAGCTTAGTTAGGTGGGCTCAGGTTTCAATGGCAGTTAGGCACCAAATATTTCAGAAATATTTTCAGATATATTTCGGGTGCCAAATTGCATGTTGGGACTGCTAAATGCCCTTAAAACTTCACTCCTTGTAGGATAAGATAGAGTGCCAATGAAATAGGCAAACTTATAGAATAAACTGGGATGTAGGGATCAGATACAGGAAAAGACAGCCACATCACGGGTGATGTGTCAGCTTGTGCCTGTGCTTTCATCCCACAGCAAACACAAAGCATTTTGGAAGGGCTGAATTATTGGCAAAAGAGAGTCTGGCACCATCTCTATCTGGGGCGAAATTGGCCACTACTGTCAGGAGGGAAATGAAACCCTCTGAAACTGAGAACTGAAAATACAATATTTTCCACAGCTGGAGATATTCTTTAAGAGAGAGAAAAAAAAAAGAAATCAACATTTTCTATTTCCATACCTTTCTTCCGCAATCCCTTCGTGATCAGAAGAGAGTGGGCTGAATACCTTGCAGTATATTACGCTGACATTATTTTAGGACCCATCAGAAATACTGTAGTTTTTCTGAAGAATCTTGTTATCATAAAATTGCAGCCTAATTTGGCATACTCAGAGATTTCTGTGGGTCAGATAAGATTTGAGTAAACATTTGAATCTTTAGCTACATTTCTGAACTGTACTTGTCAAGCATAGTTAAAATACAGTTCATGATACAAAGGAGGGTCTCCCTCTGCCTTTTGAAACTCCTATTTCCTATTCTGAAGAGCCCTCCCAAGCCTAGGTAATTGTTTTCTTTAGAAAAATACTTCCAACGGCGCATTTACAGACAGCTGGAGTTGTGACAAGGTACAACCACTCATGCCAAGACTACATTTAAGTTTTTGACTTTCCATTTCCTTTTTTTTTTCAGGTTCTTAAAGTTCAGTGTGAAATTTGATTGCAGTTCTTACTATGAGCAAACATTGGGTAAAATCTTCTAAGGCCCCCCAAATCCACGTACTAACAAATTTGTTAAGGGCCAGAATGCATCATTACAACCATCCTTTCATTTGATCTCTTCTGTAACCCAGGCCAGATGAGCACCTTGATTCCAACACCTCAAAGCAACATCTGCTTACAAAATTGTTCATTTGTTCTGAGACATATGGAGAAGTTTCTCCACCAGCTGCCTGAAAACATGGTAAGACAAGGGGTAGGGACCAACAACAAGATGGGGAGGCCAGCCCCTGGGCAAACTGTCCAGGATCCCACCACCAATTTAAACTCATCACCAGGGCCTATGAAATGGCAATGGTTTTAATTCTTTAAAGATAATATCCTGGGCTGGGCTTTTTACTGTTCATTTTACAATTCTGTTTAATACTTATATGACACAATCAAATGGAAAATTCAAGAGACAGAAGCTAACGGTGACTTCAACAGTGGTTTTCAAGGTGAGGCTGTCAGAAAAGGGGATGTGAAAACACAACTTTTTGCCTCTTTAGTGCTTTTCTGTAGACAGGCTTTAGGCACTTAACATTAATTAGTGAGGGAAAATGGGTGATATTCCTTATCGAATTTTGCTGTGGTGACTCAAAAAACTGCTACCCCAAGCACCCACTCTGCTGCTCCACAGGCAGTGATGACCCCTCCACATGCTGCCTGGACTTCCCTCTGCTGCTTTGGTTCACATACAGGTGTCTTAGCACAAATCCACTTTCCCTGGACAGGAGAGACATTCAAGAATGATGACATTTGAAATTACAGCTACGGGGTTTGTCAGAGACCAGCTGTCAGTTATGTGTTTCTCAACATCCCTTTTTTGCAGTTAAACAAAGTTTAAACAAAGTTTTCTTCACTTTGTGGGGAGCAGAAGGACACATGACCACACTGCACAACTCCTACAGCGACCATCCCCTTTCTCCATTCGTAATCTCATGATGGCAAGTGTAAAAGACCTGTCCAACCCCAAAACTGCTGTTGTGGATATAGGTCCTAAGATTCTTGACTCCCTTTGAAATCCATGGGACAATAGATTATGAGCTATGTGGGGCAATGGATACAGTCTCACAGAGCTATTCATTTCAGGTAGAGTCCAAGCCAATAAATTTAAATACCAGTGATTTAAAAAGAAACCCATAAAACACCTTGATTGCATCTGCATTAAATTTAGGAAGTTTTCTCGGATCTTCCTCAATACATGTTATATTTCAATCCTCTCTATTATCATAGTTACATCTCAGAGTGGGAACTATTCAACTACTTAATGACCTAAGGCTTGATCCATAGTACAATGAAGGCATGAAGATACATTCCCCTATTTGTGATAAGCCATGTAGCCAGCAAAAGGCATATCAAATTCATATCTTATAGGAATTATTCTTTGCGTGCTTTATAACAAATGGAACCATGCATAAAATGCTATGAGGTATGCAGGAAACAACTGCTTTCTGCATGTTCTTAACACATGAAAATATATCCATTGTATAAAGAACGAGAAACATTTCCATACTGCACTGAAGGAAAAACATGATAATTTGAGGAACTGAAAGCCTACCTGTCTTCTCTTTGGAGACAAACCTTTTACCAGGAATTCACAAAACCCACAGCCACTTTTGATGTGTTGCACGTCAGAAGCCTCAATTCTTTTCTTATGAGACTCCATTCACACCAAGGAGAAGGAATGGGTCACGTTTGTTCTAGACGAGAGCCGTTTTAGGAAAATTTGACTGCTTTGGATACTTTGCAGTTGCCAGAAACATTTTGAACCAAAACAGTAGGAAACATAGCCAGAGGATATTTTGACAACTCTTACACAGTTGGTTTGTTTTTTAATAATTCGCCAGGGAGGTCAGAATGCATCGCCATAAATCAGGAGTCAACCCACCAAAGTCAGTGCGGTTCCACCAGCATTCAGACTCTGCTCGGCAAGGAGAACTCATGGTTACTCCATTTCCATACTCCATTTCCCAGGTCTAACAGCCTGTGAATGATGCCAGTCAGAAACATGGTAACAATACAGAGGGTAAAGCATGGTGACATTTTCTCAGCTAGTCGGTGTAAGCAAACAAACAAAAATACAAAGGGAGGAAAACAGTCTTGGCACAGATGGGCTCTTTTGCATGTTGCTTTCCACACATAGAGCAATTTAATCTTGAGTCAGCACGAGTTAGCAAAGGAATGACAGGTTGTTACAATTACAAGCTGCTTTGGAAGTATTACTATCAGTGCTGCCACTATTTATGTTTAGTATTGTTATTGATGCTATTAATGCTGCTTGTACAAGCGTTTAATGTTACTGTACTGATGTAAATAACATCTGGATTAACAGTTGAGAGAACAACATGATGTGAAACAGATTGATGGCTGAAGACGCAGCGTTTATTGGGTCACATTTCTGGGTTACATTCCTGTGGATGTTGTGCATTCGTACTACAGGAGTCAACGGGAGGCTTTTCTAAACAAGCACCCCAGGATCTGGCTTGCGAAAGAGGGCTGATGCAGTGACTTTTTTTTCCTGCCTCTGCAAGGACAGATTTGTTACCAGATCACGGTGGCAGAACTGACCACAGAAACTCTAAGCCTCCGTCTTTCTAAATTAGCCACGAGGAAGCATTATCCAAGAATTCAAACCAGACCTCACTTGGCATCTTGTTTGTATTATTTGTGGTCTCTGACTTAACACCACAAGCCACCCTTTGGCCCAAACTCCTTTAATCACAATCATAGCTAGGGGCTCAGCAGAGGCCTGAGCCTCATGGTACTGAACACGGAGGAAAGGCTGATACATGCTCCTCAGATTGTGTATAGTCTAAATAGATGACAGGAAGAGGGAGACTGCAATCTAACTTCTCTATATAGCAAATCCCCAAGGGGCTTGGATGAATGTTCACTTTAACAGGATTTTCACTGCAATAAACTTTTTGCAAGTCACTGCCTCAGATGTGTGAAGAACTGTCCCATTTGAATTAGCTAGATACCATCACAGTGCACTGTCAGAAGCCTCCTCCAAATCTCTGGGGCTTTCCCCACCAGCTGCCTCCTAAGCTTCCCGGCTGCAGCAGCCTGATCTGGCTGCCAAGGGATGTAGTAACACAAGCAGAAAGGCAGCCTGGTCCCCTCCGGGTGACCCGGAGATGTGCTGGGACACTGGTCACAGAGGATAGGGTTCAGCCGCTTCAATGAAGGCACTTAATGTCATTTTATGTGCTGTAGTCTGGCCTCCTGCTCCTACCCCAGGAGGGTGCAGGTCTCCCCAAAGTCCTGCGTCATAGCTATATTTAGGCAATTGAATTCCACTCCAAGGGAAGGACACAGTTCTCTAGGTTTAAGAACCACCACAACCTCCATTGAGGTGCCTGGGGGCACATGGACATCAGCACTTTAGTCTGCAGCGCCATGCATTTTGGAAGAGAACCCTCTCACGGTCCTTGCTTACCACGCTTTTGTTCACATTGTGGTGCAGGCTGAAAGCACACAAAGGCAAATCCTTCTCAATTGCAGGGCCCTGGAAGATGCTCTTTGGGAGCACATCTGGTAAAGTCTGACTACTAGCGTGTACTTAGGAGCAATTCTGGGGTAACATCCAAGAACACAGTAAGGATTATTGGCCCTCTTCATCAAACATCTTCTTTCACAGCTCCGCTCCTTCAGCACTGCGCTACATCGGGAGAGTTTATGTTGCCTGTAAAGGCTGCTAAGTCACAGGTAATGTAAAGAAAGCAGCACTGAACTGAGCTGTTGCCAAGTGAGTGCACTCAGTCCAGAGCCGAAAGGCTGTCTCTGCCCTGCTCTCCAACCTGCTGGCGGGATGTAGGCACTTCCCTAACACATAACCCCCGGCCCACGTGCATTGCCTGTGGGGATGCTGCTGTCCCGATTTATTGAAGGTTTATTCAAAGTCAGCTAGGAGATCATGTTCCCTGATTGCAGTCAACATCACACCAGGGTTGCCTCCACCTGCCCCAAGCCACCAAAGTCTCCCTTACCCCAAATAAAGCCCACAGGAGCTGATCCTGTTGATCAAAAAGGAAAGATTTCTTCTTAAAGATAAAGCCCTCCTTCCTGCCTGGGTATTGCAGACTTTAGAGAAAAGCCTGTCCACGTGCTGAATCTTTGCATAAATATGCTTTAGATTAATATATAGATGAGGTTCATCCCTGGCCTGTCACTGTAGCCAGATATGAGAGCAGTCCACTGTTTTTGAGCTGTGGTGTGGGTTTGACTGTTTGGCTAAGTTCCCATGGTGTCTATGAAGGACTGGCGGAGACAGAAATGGCCTCATTTAGTCAATATTTAAATTACAATTTTGAAAGGAATTAGTAAAACACTAAGAAACCCTCATGTTAAATGCGGTATGCACTAAGAAAAATCAGATAAAATATGTCTGCTCTATCCAAGTCATTCTTCAAGCAGGTTTCCTCTGATAGCAAGAGAAAAAAATGATCTTTTGCTGCTGAGATTGTAGTAAACAAGGGCTTGTAAAAGTGCATTAAAACCGCTTTGTTCCTTTGGTTTATAAATGGGAAGCGCAGCCCCAGGTAACTGCTCTGCAGTCGCAGGAAGCCTGTAGGAGCTTGCAAGTGAAGCCAGCTATTTGAAGTTGAAATGCAGTACCTGAAACCCAGGGCCGTCTTTCACGTCTCTTCTGATCACTTCAAGTTCCACTAAGCATCCCCTCCTTTATTTATGGAGCATTTATCCTGACCATGTTTCTAGGGAATGGAAAACTCCTCTGGAGAGGTTTTTTCAAGCAATTAACATTAAAAGTTAAGCGTCTTAACTTGATACAGAGGAGTTGTCCCCATGATCCGAATGTACATGTTAAACCCTTTTATTCTCTGTTGTACATTGATTATATTCACTTCAGTGGCAAAAGGTAAAAAAAGTAATTTCCAGCTGCAGTTGCCCAACTTTTGTAATATTTTATGTCTATCGCTGAAATACACAGAATGACCCATTTAATTTTACATTAGAGGCATTTCAATAGCTATCACCATCAGATTGTGTGATCACCTCATCAGAATTAGCCATTAGAGAGGGAAAGTTGCTTCATAAAATGTGAAGCCTGCAGGCAACACAGAAAGCCACCTTATATATTTGAAAAAGGCCAATTTTTAACTTCTCTGGTTTTTAAG
The DNA here is from genome assembly GCA_013398225.1 of Steatornis caripensis. Taxonomy (NCBI): domain Eukaryota; kingdom Metazoa; phylum Chordata; class Aves; order Caprimulgiformes; family Steatornithidae; genus Steatornis; species Steatornis caripensis. The sequence continues at coordinate 134,614 of VZSC01019217.1, read as the reverse complement.
CTTGTAGCATCAATAGGCAGACTTTACTGACATCAGGGATTAGTGTATTCTTGGCCTGAAAAGCAATGGAAGATGAACTGTATGGTTTTGAATAGACACAAAGCAAGTACTGAAGCATTCCAGTGAAATATCTAGTCTAGCGTATGGTCTCCCACAGCAGCTGTGATCAGGTGCTTTGGACAAAAGCAATCAGTACGAGGTAACTGACCCATGCATACGACACTAATTCAGCATATACCAGCTGTGCATTACTAGTGTCCCAGCCACGTAAATCCCTCTGCATGGGGACATCTCCCCACCCAGAAGCAACCTGACTCGGCTTCTTTAAGATCAGGTATTTCACTTGCATTTAAAGTTACCCTCTTGGTTCTCTGTGGTTTCACTGTAATTTTCCTGCTTTTGAAGCATTTCTTCTTATTCTTTGAGTTGCTCATTCTGGTGAAGTATTTGGAGACTGATGAGATGTGACTGCATGCCAACAAATTACCCCATAGAGCATCTGGCATTGGCATCAACGAGAGGAATGGGCTGATGCCAGAGCAGACCTATTACCTGGCATCTACATGAGTCTCTTAACCTTTACATGAAGCAGCCACTACCCATGAGGTAAAGGCATATCTCAAGCTGCTATGAAATGGGGTTCATGTGCTCCAGAGTTTGGAGTACAAAGGAAAGACATTTCCCCTTGACCGTGCAGGCAAGGGAGACTTGAAAGGAATTTGCTCAGCCTACTGAGTTGAAAGGAGTATCTTAGCTGTTGAGTTTCATAGGGAAGGACTCAGAGAAGAGGAACATGTAAGAGCCAGCCCTGGGTGATGCTCCTCCTCTGAAATGTTTTTAAAAAGATGCTCCTCCTCTGAAATAAAGACGTTTTTAAAAATATCATAATCCTTTTACCTCAGTCCAGTTCCCTTCAGTGGTTTTGGTTTATGACACCTAAAGGAAGAGCTCCCAATTTCACTAATGCCACAATGCGCCACTGGAGGTAGAACTAGTTTACCCAGTCCTAAGAAAAACCAGCACAAATCCCTCTAATATGCAGAACATATGTCCCACTTGTGGAATTTGGTCATAGATTAATTTTACTCACTTTTTAATCAAAGATCACATTGCTCCCTGAGCCTTGAAAATCCTACATCTATGGCAGCAGAATACTCTGAAATCTGGGTGGAGCAGGTCACAGCTTACTTTCTGGAATACGAATAGTTCGTGTTCCAGGTGACGCACATATGGCTTCTCAAACAACTGCATCAACAGATATCAATTGTTTCCCCTTCTTAATCTTTTGGGGTTTTTTTTTTTTAAACACCCGTGGGCAAGGACAATGAAGTAAGTGAGAAGGCTATTCCAAATCTTCTATTCCACTGATGTCTAGCAACAAAGATCTTCTGACATAGCATATTTCAATGTCCTTTGTTTAACCTTCCCTCTTGAAAGATCCAAACACAGAGTCTTTGTTTTCTGGTGCTTTGTAAGCTAACCTGCAGGTTATGCTTTGATAAATATCCAACGAGCTAAGGAAACATCAAGGCTTTTCCTTAAGATGTGTAGTTGCTATTTTGTCTGACATCTTCTATTCTTGTTAGACATTATCATAAGTATTTAGGAGGCCCTTCTGCCTCTGAAGCTCCTGTTTGCTGTTAGTATAGCATGCTAAAGTATCCAGTGCTGGTATTTTATCTGTCTTAGCCACTTAAGACTTCATTGGGTCCTTCAGAATTCACACTTCTGACTCTGTCTCAGGAGAGGAGGCAGTGAGTTTCATCTTTATAAAACAATCACGTCCCTGAGGCTTGACACACACTTTAAAGCAAAACCAGAAACCCAATAGGAGTGATGTTGCAGTGCTCTGGAAGCAGGAGGCTGGTAGCAAATGACTATTCTGGCATAACATTAATATGCACGTGACGAAGTTCCTCGCACAGCCATGTCCATGCATATTATTCCTGACACAGAGCAGAATGTATACATTCCTCCAGTTTTAGGGTCAGAAATTCTACTTTGGTGAATTCATTGGCAGTTAAAGACCCCTTACTCTAAAGTTAGGATAGTATTGATGCAAATTGCTACTAAGGATACCTCCCAGGGAAGGTATGCTTTAGTGTGGGTTTGAAAAGCAAAACCATTAATATCAACACTGGTGACATAAAAAAGACTTTGGAATAGAAATTGGTGGGATAAACTGGTGTGAGAACACCAGAGGAGAAGAATGGCTGCTGTAAGAGCTGCTTGCTGTATGCACTGTGCTTTGCTACAGATCTTCACTGTTTTGAGATATTGGGTGTCTTTCTCTCCTACATTACAAAGTGCCCTAAATGCTTTTCCTCTCAAGAGTCTTCTCTTGAGTAACCTTTCTTTCTGAGGTTAGCCTCACTACTTCACAAGATCAGCTGATTTTGAAGTTTTTCAATGCAGTTTCAAGTGAAACTCAGCACAACAGATGGTCCCCTGTCAACCCCTAAGTGACCAGGACAAAGAATTCTGTAAACAACTGTATCTACCTCCTTTCTCTATGGGTAAAATCATGCCATACATTACCTAGTCTAGAAATCAGGAGACAGTGTCTACATGTCTTAGGAGAGAGATGACACATCCATCTTTCAGCAGGAATAAAGGGGCAAATGACCTGCATGCCTCCAAGAAGAAGTGTCGTCCATTCCGGGGACGAATTTGCATTCCTTGCTGCATATTTGATAAGCCAAACATGTCCTTAGTTGCCCATGAGAATCTGCTCTTGGAATCTGTCTCTGGATTCCCGTTGAAGTTGGTCATCTCAAGTACTCCAGGTTACTCGGATGACTGCCATTCAGATTCCCCATGATTTCCAGGACTGGTTTTGGTCCTTATTTGAACATAGTAAGAGCTATCAAAGAGCCAAATAACATTGCAGGTCCAAGGGGATGGTTTCATAGTCAGCATTAACCCATGAACAGCTGAGTTGCTACCGAGAGCAACACCACCCATGGTCCCCTTGCCTCCTTGCCCAGCCATCTGCTCCCTCTGCTCTACCAATTGCACCTATACGTTTTCAGCCAGATCAGAAAGTGGACGGACCTTTCACATGGCAGGACAATTACTGGTGCCAGGGCAAAGGAGGAGGCAAGAAAACATGGCCTGGGATGGTGAAAGGGCGCAGATGCCTCTTTCAGCTAGTAGCACAGTCTTCAACTTAAGCTGCTCAGGGAACAGTATCTTTAAAAATGTTGCACTCTGACAGGACTTTTGTCTCACATGAGATGTAAAAACAGGAGCCCTGACCTATCGTAATCATTAAATACTACAAAACCAGTAAATTGCAGTTTTCCTAATTCCTTAATCATCTGTCTGAGCATTTTCTACCATAAATGGTGACACTCCAATGGTTGGGTATGTTGGATTCCCACCAGTCACATCTTGTTGGGATGGCACAAATGGTGATCATTAGCATTTTTCCAAGCCCTCTGGCAACCTTAAGGCCCTGTTCAGTCCAACCTACAGTCCAAGCAAACTTCCCTCTACAAACACTAGAGAGCATATTTCTGCTGGGGCTATATCATAATTTTTCAGTTTCGGGATTGTTTTGCAGACATTTAACAAATCACGTAAGTAATTCGTGGCACGTTTGGGACAAGTTAAAGATGAACTTATGCTTAAAAGATTCATACCTGCTTGAGGTGCCTGGGGCTGGAGCCGAATAAAATACAGTCTCCTGGTTTATTGTACATGGCAAATGATGAATGGTTGTTTTAATGGTAAGAGACTCATCGAGACAGAACACAAACCAGCAGTGCCAGAGTGTGAGGCTAATACATATTGAGAAGCTGCTGTGCTCCCTGAGAATAGAAAAATGCTTAAACTGGAAGGCTGCTTCGCCTGGGCAGGTGCAGAGAGCAAGGCCAGAAGGCAAAGAGAAGGCTGCAATTACCTATACCACTCCAAGAAGACATACTCAAAGATTTTCTGATGGGTAAATGCACAAAGTTCTTCCTCCTTTCTATATGTGGATTCCCTCAGTGCAAGAAGTGCACAGCTAAAATAGCACAGAGCGTCATTTGGAGCATCTTGCTGTGCCTCCTGCAGCCAGAGCAGCCTCCTCGGGGTGAGCTCCTATCACAGGCTATCGCTGAGATAATTATTATTTGTGACAAAGTGGAAAACTGTACTCTATCCCTTCAGGGAAGTGGAATAAGCTGTAATGGGGAAAGCAAACGTGTGCTGCATACACAGGAGCACTTTTTGTCAGTGCAGGGCACACACACTGCCTCCTCTCTTCACCGCCTGGCATGGGAGGGACTGAAACCCCAAAGAGTAACCGGGATGGCTCTTCTGTTGTAGGTGACTCCAACCAGGACGTAGCAGTTGTCACCTCTGCAAATGTGTCACCTGCAATGACATCCCTCTCACACGCATTGTGTCAGCAGGTTGTATAAAATCCAGATCCTCAGGAGAAGTGAGCTGGCCAAAATGAGAATCAACCAGGGGGTTTGTTCGCATTTACCCTCCCGGTTTCATCTGCCCTTCAGTCCTTCAGGTTGGTGTTTGTGTGGTGTCAAGCACAAAGGGACCTGAGGTAGGATGAGGCCACCTTGCACTCCAGGAGCAATAGAAACAATTCATCATAAAGCTATTAGATAACATACACACATTTTGGAATCATCTAATTTTATATGTTCCTCATTAAAAGTATTTCCTTCTGCATGTTTTTTCCTCCTAAAGAACACAGAGCGCATTTATAACTAAATCTCATTTCATCTGTTTTCCCTGAGAATAAGCAAAACATGCTGTTACTCGGCATGCTGTGATGTTTCCCTCCGCCAAGCACGCCGGGTGAAGGAGCAGGATGCAGCCACACACTTGCAGCTGCATGGTGAAAGTCCCCTCCATCCCCTGAGCTGCTCATCTTTCCTCTGCACAAGTACCCTCTGCCTGTGCACCATCCACGCTCAGCCCTCCCCGTGCTGCTTACAGGCAGGGCTGTGCATGCACCCACGGAAATACACACACATATTGCCTCTTCCAAGTACTTGTGTTTCTCAGCTGGTTGTTTTCAACCACGCACAAAGCCATCTTTCTTCACAAAAAAGAAAAGGCGTGCAAAAGAAAGAACAGCCGGAGCCAGGGCAGTGGTGTCGCCTCTGCTAACACTTGATTCCCATCCGGCGTTTTTCTGCTGTCGTTCTTGAGGAGTCCCATCATTTTAGATACTGGGCACAGAGGGTGGAAACGATGGAGCAATGGTCAGTCAGGTGGGACTGCACCGAGCTCTTCCGCTTACACAACTACATGCTGGCAAACCACCAGTGTAGGTGCAGGCGACTATATTAGAGATTTGCCAATTGCAAACATGCCGGTGTCATTAAAAACCCCATGAAAGTGGGCCCTGTCACTGAAGAAACAGGCCCCTTCGTAGGGAAATAACCACGGACCCTCTCAAATCTCAATGCAAAAAATACACATGGGGTTTGTTATTCCCGACCCCCGATAACATTTGGCCAACACAGATTCCCCATTAATTTCCCAAAGTCCTCTCCCACTGTGGGGGTTCATTGCAAGCTTGTATTAAATGTCTTTTGACATTTACAAAACCCAGGAAGATTTTTATGTGCTTGCAAAGGCCATGTGGCTGCCCGTGAGGAATACAACACTCACAGGAGGCCTAATTAGTGCCAATTAATTTTCCAATTGATCTGCCTTGGCTCTGAGGGGCACTGCAGAGTGAGGCAGGAGATGCCATCGGGGTGTCCACGCTGGCATGGACCAGCCCTATGTCACCAGCTCTGGGACAACACTGAGCCATGGGAGGCTGTGGACACTCTGGGACCACATTTTGAACACCACTGAGAGCTCTTGCAGAGCTCCCCAGGTCCTCCGGCCGCGTAGGAGGGTCACAAGAAGGTATCAAAGAGTCAAGACACAAGCACTGCAGCTTGTGACTGTGCTCTAAAACAGGCTGAGGTGCTGTAAAGCTTTCAAGAAAAGGCAAATAACCAGTGTGTGCAACACAAATGCACCCAAGAAAGAGTAGGGTGCATGTGTGTGTGTGTGTGTGTGCACATGCACAAAGAGGGAGACAGAACAGAGAAGCTATACAAACCTTGCTCCAAAAATTAAAGCCCTTTTCCTGGAGGGGCTCTGCTGTCAGAGGAGAAGCGGGACTGGTGATCTGGGCAAGCAATTTGCACAGCATGGGAGAGATGCTCCCATGCACCCAAACCTACTCAACCGTTTGCTGCAAGGTTTTCACAGTGACAGAAGGGCAGAGCATCAGCATTTCAGCTTCTGCTCTGCAATGCACAGCTCTCGCTGGGCTCTCTCTTTCTGAAACATATGATGCACTAATGACACCACCCAGGGATGACAAGCAGCTTAAGAGCTGGCTCTACCCTCTGGACACCTGGCACACTAAACCATGCAGCAAGTGGAATGTGCTGGCTTGGGAAAAAGCCATTGCCACTTTGGACAGCCATCGGGCCCAACTGTTAATCCAGTGCCTTCATCTCCCCTATTGCTATTAATATCCGAAGGGAAAGAAAGAAAATCCAGGAGGAGGAACAAACCTGGCCATTGAAGCATGTCATTAGATTACTGATTCAAACCTTAGATGATGAGCTGTGATGGGATAGAGCAAAATAGCAGTGAATTAAGCCAGGGAAAGCTCACACAATGTCTATTATAGAACATAGTTATAGAATAACTATATCCGTCCCTAAATCAGCTCAAGCATTCTTTGCTGAGACCTAAAGATCAAAGAATGTCATAATGCGTAGGAGAAACCAAACACATACCACCCAAAGTTGGACACTACCGCCAAGTTGCTGCTGCAGCAGGTCAGGGTTGGGTCTGCCAGCCTGAGCACTGCCAGGGCAGAAGGACCTGGTTACATGACAGTTTGTCCCCAAGGAAGATCTCCATGTAGCTCCCGGAGCTGGAAGTGTGTTTCTTCCTCACGCATGAAGGTTTATGTCATTTCCATTGCCCTTATTTTCAGCCTTAATTTAGTGTTCAACTAAGCAGTGTTGCACAAAGCTTCCAGAAGGGTTCAAAAATCTAGATGGGGGTCAAGAGGAGCTGTTAGGAAGTCCCTCCTTTGACACAGAGGAGAGTCACAAGCTTGATTAGCTTAGACACTGACATTTAATGTTCCTCAGTGAGGGCAGCTACATCATTTGTTATTTGCAAAGGAAACCAACACCTCAACATTGCATCACTTTACCTGCAGAGAGAACTGGTTCCTGTAGAACTTTGGGGCTGCAGAAAACACGATGAGGGAAAGTCACCAGACCCAACCAGGCAGAGAAGAGAGGGAAAGGGTGAGGGATAACAATCTTTACACTGTGTGTACAGGAAACAGAGCCATGGGACATGTCTGTTACTTAGGCATACAGCTATCCCTCCTCCTTCTCAGCAAACCTCTGGGTTCTGCATTCAGCATGTTTCTGTACAGCCACCCAGAGACACTATGCATTGAAGCGATAAAGAAGAAAGGTTGCATATTCATCAGAGGTGGCTTTTGGACTTCGAGTGTAATTGCAAGGACCCCCAGCTTTTATATTTATGTCTTCCCTGTGCACAGAGAGGACAAAGCTGCCCCATGTGGATGCTCAGGTCAGCCACACAGCAAATACTCTTACATAAGTCACCAAAGCTGTCCATGCTTGTGCATCTGTCCACAGAAGAAGTGCCAACACCTGGTCTCAAACCCTACCCAAGCACAAGAGCAACATGTTCTGCAGTCTTCAGCACATAGACATACCATGAGCTATTAGGAGTCTAAAACAAAATTCTACCACATACTATGTAAAAATAAATAAAACAAAGCCCTTTTCTAATTAACTAGATGATGAAAGGGAAAGCTAAGAAGCGGTGCAGCTGGGAACGCTTTGAAATAATCTACCTACTAGGCTCTAAAGTTTTTTTACTATCAGGAACATTAAGAAGGGTGTCAGCAAGAGACCTTCTCATTTCTTAGGTGAACAACACTGAAGGATTTAAAATCTATTGAGAGAGGCATAGGATTCTTTAAGTTCAGTGAAGCCAAAGTAATTCACCCTGAATGCAGGCCTTGAAGGTGACTGTGGAGCTTAGAATAAGGATGTCAACACGATGCTTTCATCATTTGCTAGAGGAGCTGGTACTGCACATGGAGCTTGCCTTGACCATTTAATTAATAAAGGAACCCACGCAGCTGGAATTAACGTGAACTTTCAAAACATCAAAAAGTCCAGCAAAGGATCAAGCTGATATTTTCATTTATATATATTAGCTTATTCTGGGCCATTGTTGTGCTCCTCATTCACGTGATACAGCAACCTCTTACTCACACACACCCCCTTACATATTTCCTTTCATTTTACCTCAACAGTGCTTCTGTGTGATGGGGGCTATCACCAATTAACACTGACAATGGGAGCTGGAAGGGAATTTTAGCAAACACAGCAGGGGTTTTTCTCTCCCTAAAATCTTTGAGGAAAAGGATTATTTCCCCCTTCCTTCCTCTCCCGAAAAATAGTGAGCTCCATGCCAATGTTTTCCTCTGATCTTTTTTTCTATTCTTGGTTTTACTCTGTCTCTTTTCCTTTTTTCTTTCATTTAATACCAAACAATAGCAATGACAATCCTTAAAAAATATTTTCATTGTAGTGTATTGAACAGAACTGGCTTCAACTCTGCCAGGTCAAAACATTCACTCCACTCCTCAGCACTCCACAGGGTCCTATAAATTAGCCCGTGAGAATCCAGCACTTATTGCTACCTCCAGTCAATGTAACACTACCTTTCCTCTTCTTCCTATGCCAAGATGCAAAGGTCTCAATTAATATGATCACAATATAATATTTGATAGCACATTGGTCTATTCATAGACTGAATGGTTGTGATTTCATTCTTTTGATCCTCAAGTAAGACAGGACTTCTGGTTAAAACAGTCTGCAAACAGGGGTGACACGGATTTTGAATTGACACAGATGGTCTAATCAAACATAAGACCTTGGGCTCAGTGCAGGCATCACTGGATGGCATTTTCTACTTTGCGTGTTCGTGAGAACAGAACATAATAATCTAATTATCTCTTCTAGCCTTGGATCCTACTGATCTTTGGTACCATGAGTTCATCAGCTATCCTGGCTTTCATGGTTAAGCTCTGTAGATAATCATCATCGAAGCCACAGTGGATCACTATCCCAGATGCTGAGGAAGCATGCACTTTAATGATCCATGCATCTTTTAGTTAAGTGGCAAAGCAAGTAGAAATTGCTTCATATAAGTCCCTAGTTCTAGGGAATGTTACCTCTTTAAAATTCATGTCTTTTCTTATTCTCAATTAAACACCCACTGAGGCCATTGCAAAGACTCTTTGTGATGGCCTCAGTAGGTATTTGATCGAACTTTACGGAGCAAGAAAATGGTTCCCAACCAACATCTTATTGAGCAGCTGCCCTTTGGATGAGAAATAAAGATTAGACTGTAAGTAATTGTGAGCACAGGAGACCACAGACATTTTCCCAAGAGTGGAAGAGCTGTCTTTAGTGTCCTCATCAATTTGCTTATGTTGAGTTCCTCTTGGCTTTTCAGGTGGAGCTTTGTTTCTACTGCTCCAAAGCCATTAGCCAAATCCTACCTCAAGGACATGCCACATAGGTGCTGCAGTCTGTGTGTTCACCAGAGCTGCTGTGTTCCACCACGGAAGAGTAAAGTCATAGTTAGTCACTCTTATGCAGTAGCCTCATTTTGGGAGTCATCTTAAACATTAGGATAGCGGGGGATTTAGAGAAGAATCCATTTATTGGGCAAATAGCTGACACTGGGAGCTCTAACATGAGTTCTGCGGGACTTAGGAAAAATGTCATATCTGTGGTATGTGAGTGTGGTAGCATCTCTGTGAGTGGCAGAGGGAGAAATTTAGCACAACCTCTCCTATGGAAATCTAGGTGGGGTTACTCTTCTTTCCCAGCTCTTCTTCAGCAGGAGTGAGGAAGACTGCCAGTTACTAGAGCACTGTAAGGACTTGTTGATTGTTACGGGAGATCTGCTGCTGCCTGTGAAGATGTGGACACATTCTCGTGTCTCCCCAGGGACTGTCCTGAGAACGAAACCAGAGGCTCTTTGGGAAGTTTCCATCTCATCTGCTCAATCTCTTCTACTTTACAGAACGAACTGAGATTCCCTTACTTGTTAGCACCCTCCCCTGTGCCAGAGGTAGAGGGGGTCTCTGCTTTCAGGGCCATCTGTACCTGATATTTAAAATACTCAGAAGAATTTGTATGATTCATTCCTGGAGTGAGGTCTGGACATCCACAGAAAGTGTGGAGTTGCCCTACTTTTAGGCAGTTGCTGGTGATGTTAAGCCTGGAGAAGGAAGTGAGAGACCCAGGTTTAATGACTATGCCTCAAGGAATTCAGATCCATATCTCCCATCTCCCTGGAGATAGTGCCAGCCATGGTCTAGGGCTAGCGCTAGATCATTGGGGATCTACAGGTGACAATACTCTGAGAGCAGATGTGGAAAGTCACAGAAATATAAATAAAAATTCTTTGAAGTAGGTTAGAAAAGTCAAAGGGCAAAAATAAATCAAAAGAGTGTAACACGTTTAACCTACTGATTTAAACTGATAAACATGCATCAGATGCTTCCAAAATACATCCATTTGATGAAGGAATTGCTCTCCTTCAGGCATCAGTGTGAGACAGCACCAACAACGTCAAGATTGAGGTGCTTTGCGAACACCAGGTCCTGGTGGGAGTAGATTTAACATCAAGCATTAATTATACCAAGTTGTGCATTCGTTCCACCTCTCAGGTACATTTGAAGATCTTTCTTGCACAGGCTGTTGTTAGGTTAGAGCCTCCACTGAACTGGAGCATAATTTAGGTCTTCACTCTCCACTGTCCTTCCTTAGACAGTCAGTGGAGATCGTGGGGGTAGGCTTATTCTCCCTCCGTAGGGGGTTTATTTGCTGACAGGGAATACTTTCAGGGCAGAAACTGAGATGGTCGTGGAGTTTGGCAGACCAGGAACAGGCAGAAGCTTGCTAGGGCGTTTGCAAATTGCAGGGCTGGAATTGAATGTCCTAAATACAGCTGGAGCTAGCCTCCAGCCTCCCGATAGCACAACACAGCTCCCCAGTGTCCTGAACATTAAATACCTTGCAATTGTCTGGATACCTCCCAATGATGTCTTTCTAAAGTGGAAACTCAAGGAAGTTTCTGAATAAAACACTACTCAATGTTGAATGCCACTGCAGTATCTTTTAGTAGGAAACCAATGTGTCTCTGAGAGTCAGTTAAATATTTTGGTAGCTCCTCTAGTTGTTCCTCTCTACAGCTTGACAAACATTTCATACTGGTTGCAAGGCTTTTGGTTGGAAGAAATCCCAGCTTTGTTGACACTGACTTCAATCAACTTCAGAGGGCCTCTTAACTCCGCTTTTGGGCTTGTCAACACGTGGCGGACTGAGACACACTGCCAGCAGGCAGCTCCTTCTAGAAAACATTATTTTAATCCAAATTGTCTCCCAGGCAATTTTTTTTTAAACTTCATATTATGCGAGTTACATGCTTGTCAGAATGGAAAATCTGGGTTAGTCCTTCATTGTTCACATTTACAGAAGATCATCCCCCCATTCGTGCCCCACCAACCCCCAAACTATCACATCCTAATCATTCAAATGGCTTCCACTTGGCATTGTACAACTAAACCTAACTTGGTGCTGCTGAATAATAGCCATATGCAAAGACAGATGAGCACAGTAGCACTTTGAGATTATTTATACTTAGGAAAATAAGTTCATAAGGTGCAACTTTTAACTTCTTTTACCTGAAAGGTCAAATGCCATTATTGCTCTTTTGCATGTGGAAAACTTACTCTCTCCCTTCTGCCTGTGGTCTCCAGTAGCAAAAGACCACCTCTACTTTAACATGGATACTGATATATTTATTTCTGTTCAATCAATGCACTCCTGGAGTTCTCAAGTTAGATGCCTTTTAGAATACTCTGCCACTTGCAAAACAACAACACACCACAGGAAGCAGCCCTTGTACATCCTTCAGGTATTTTCCAATTTATTCAAAGGACAAAGTAGGGAAATAGTATCAAACAGAGAACTTCTTGCTCATCACTCAGTGAAAGTAAGACCAAAGACCAGTTTTATTACCAGCCCTGTTTTACCAGAAGATATTTATCAAGACCTAATTGAAGATGCTGTAGTTTATAAAATTATAATTATTTACTTGTATTAAAGAAGAACCTAGAGACCTCAAGAAGGTTAAAGCTCCATGGTACTAGGCTTTGTACTAACAGTGGAAGACATCTAGTTTTTTGAAGTTCTGTCCAAAAAAGTTCAGACCCAACACAGGTGAGAAGAAAAAATAATCATAGAAGAAAATATTTTATCCTAGAGCTTAGAAAAGTCAAGAATAAAACTGCTTTTTCTGCCGCAGCGCTTGGTGCACTGACGGAGCTTGGGGTGGATATCTGGGAGGGAAATCCTTGTGTTTGCTCAAGGGTTTAGGTTTACTCACTGATTCATCTAGTTCATGCTCAATTTTTAATTAACAGAATCCAAGTGCAACTGGGCTGGGGAATGGCATGTTGGCACACAAAACCCACCAAACTCCAACATGTGAACGATTTGTCCTATCACTGAAAGCAGAGGTGAGGACAAAGATTGTACAAAACACATTGTAAGCTGGTTCATCCCTCCAGCTTCTGTCAGTCGGGGCAGCTCAGGGCTATCTGAGCTTGAAGTTGGATGTGAATCATCATGTCTAAGAGCCACCGGTAATGCTATCCTTCATAACTGTTCAGTCCTTTTTAAGTACATTTAAAACATTTGATCTTTGCAGTACCCAGTGACAATAAGCTCCTCAGATTTTTTTAGATGAAAAATACTCTCTTGCTTGTTTCATGTATGTCACTTGATAATTGCATCTGATCAAGGTAGATCTCTCAGTCTGAGGAAAGGTGAAAAGTAGTTCCCTCTTTGCTTCCTCCTTTCTGTCCCAGATTTTGGTGCCTTCTAATTTGTTCCCTCACAGTCATCTGCTTTCCAGACTGAAAAGATCTAGCCTGGTCAGTCCCACCAACTCTTCCTTGTGATGAAGAACAGGGCACGAACACACGTTGTCTCCTGCCGTGAGTCAGCACCACTTCACCACTATCTTCAACCAACAGCTTTAGCTCTGGGCCCACCCAGGGCGGATGGATGCCATGGAGGTAAATATAAATCAGGCTACCAGGCTATGGGAGCAGGAAAAGAAGAATTAGAAAGAGTGCAGAGCTCTGAAGAGTGCAGAGCTCAGAGTGTCTGTTTCAGATGCAAGTGCCATTCAAGTCATTAAATGAGGGGAAAAAGTGATTAAAAAAGATAAATATTGCTTGCTTTTATCACAGGAACCCAAAACTTCAGGGTTTTATCCCTCATGAATAAACAGAAAATAGGGTTGCAGTTTGCAGAGTGTTTTGAAATTTTCTAATTATTTTTTATTAAACAAGATCTGGAATGAACTGCTTTGGTTTTTCCCCACACTTCAATTTCCCTTATGTCGGCTTCATCTTTGTCTCCTTTTTTCCCAGGCATTTCAAAAATATCTGAAGATCAAGTGGTTGAAATTGAAAATGAAAAGGAGAGGATGAAAGAGAGAAGAGGCAAAAAGAGAAAAGAAGAGGAGAAAAAAGCTTGAAAAGAATTTCTCCAGAATGCAGATGATGAGTATTTTCAGTGCTCATTGGAAAGGTCCCACCGGGTTGTCACCTCAGCTCTCATGGCTGCTCCCAGGGAACACTTTCCTTTTTCCTTTTGTTTGCAGCCCGTCAGACTCAAAGCACCATATGGAAATGACTCGTGTTGCTCTGACTGCAGATTTGAGCCACAATCGCTCTTCTCAAAGCCTCATTGGAGACCACTACAGAACTTCTTTCTGCGAGTGCCAGCAATGATCCCTACCTACAAAGCAAACACCAGATGCTAGAACGATGGGCATATGTCCAGATAGATAAGACAACTCTAAATAAAAGAAGTTTTCTCATGAAAAGCTGGAGATTATTAACAAAGAAATGCTTAGCTGGGCAAAGCCCATCACACTTCTATGCCAGAGTGTACTATGCTATACCATCAAGACGTGCAGAAGTACAGTTAAGTTGCCTGGTGGTAAGGTTACAGCATAATCTGTGATTAACTTGCCTCACGTTGTCAGAGTCAATCGGTCACTTCAGAAAGTTCTGCTTTCTTCCTTTGTGTCTGGCAAACCAGCGTGTTTGGAGGCTGTTCCCATCCCAAACTGCTCTCAAATTTCTACTTCATCTTCCTAGGACTGTAAGACCCTGGATCCAGGCTGTCCAAAGCCAGTGTCTACCCAATTCTCCACAGTCCACAGATCTCTCATCCCTGCAAGGAAAGATGTTTCAAATGTGCAATTTGTTATTTTCTCACCAAAGACAGCACCTCCAGCTCTCAGAGATCTGTGCTGAAATATATTTTTTGCTCCAATGGACTCCATTATCTTTTTTCCATGATTTTGCTCACCTCTGCCAATGAACATGGTTTTTCACCATAATTATCCAGTATGCAGAACATGCTGATGAGTGCTTTGTGTCTCAGGACATTTCCTTCTTAATTTGGAGTCAGTCAGGGCCTGAAGACATCAATAAAGGTCTAGGGACAGAAACCAAGGTATACGAAAATTGAGTGCAAGGAAAAAATTCTGGGTTACTCAGAAAAATAGTGTAATGTTGCCAAAACCTCCATCATCATCTTTCAGATGTTCAAGCAGGAGCAGTGAGCTACCTAAATGTGCCCGAGTCAGCCACTGCTCAGAGGAGTCCAGTTTAAAACGTTAGAAGGGCACAGATATTGGGAGTGTGTTTAAAGACTAAATATTTTTCACAGGATAAGAAACAAAGCCATTTAAATGCTAAAGAAGATTTTTACAAGCTTCAGGCTGGTATTATACAGACATAGGATGATTAAATAAGTCACCGTTTAGTGTGATTCAGTGATCAGAGAAAAGAACTGGGAGTCAAGACTTCCCATTTATTCTTCTATTTACCTTTAAACAAACCCCTGATGGGTTCCCTGCTTTCCACAGACATCAAATACCCACAGCTCCTCCAGTCTTCAACACAGAGTGCTCGTATTCAGCATCTTCACAGCGTGGACCTTTTTTCTCTCTGTAAATTAAATTAGCCAGTGCCGAAATAGGGTTAATGCTACTGACCTTCTTCGGTAGATTTTGCACCTTTATTTGCAGAGCAATTTGAGATTCTCGAATTGGCTGATCCAGAGGTGCAAAAGTATCGCAGTAATCCTCCTAAACTAACCCTGTCATAGTTATCATGCAGAGAGTGCTGCCAGTCCCAGAGCTGAAAGAGCAAACATGTCCACAGCTATGGCGTCAGGCAGCCTGGCGGGCAAGTTCGTAACACAATCAGAAATGCTTTTTTAGCATGGTTTTATCCCAAAATCAATAAAGGAACCCTTTCAAAACTGCAGTTGAAGAAGCACAGTCCTTTGCTCTGTCTCTGTGCTCTTTCCGCACTCTGTGCCAGTGGAGGCAGAGCCTGTACTCTTGTAAGCAGGTGACAGAAGAGCATAGATTTGATTTGGGCCGCAGAATGTCAACTCCAATGTATTCTAAAACCAACAGCAAAAGAGTTCTGGTTTCTTCTTCCATGAAAAGTGGAGAAAAATATCAGCAAGTCAAATGCAGAGATTACACAGGGGATAGGGCTAGGAATTGTGTGAGTTGTCTAGAGAGAAGGGATGCGGGTGGAGAAGGGAGAGGGGACAAACAACAACAAGTTCTAGATGATTGCTTTTCATTGGCCTAACTAGCAATAAAAACAAATTGGGCAAGTTCCCAAGAATTGCTCTTGGATAATCAATCACAGATAACAGCATTAGTCAGAGGCACTAAGCGAGTGGCAGAATGTTAATTCAAGCTACGTTTTTAACAGCCCTGGGTGAATAACTCTCAAAAAAGTATTTCCTAGCTGAAGTTTACGGACTTCTCTTTTTTTAAAACCTTTCTTTGCTGCTTGGCCACATGCAGAATACTGTTGTCTCCAAAAGTATTCATTACTTGGGATTCTGCACTGGATCTGTTCTGTTGCATATTCGGGGTCAGTAACATCTCAGTAAAGAGCTTTGTTTAGTCCGGAGCCTGAGAGAGCCACACAGCCACCACTGCTGACAAAAAGGAAAGCATATGGAGCGGCAGCTTTTCCCCCAAGAACCTCTATTCCCTGTCTTTCACGGCTGCTGTGGGGCTGGTGCTCACCTCCTGCAGTGAGGTTCGCAGGGTGGCTAGAGGAGGTTGGGAGATCTGCAGGAAGGGCAATACAAACAGAGCAGCTCCACTTCAATATGACTACATTAAAATATCCAGCTCCTAGAGTGTGTTCATCCCTTCTTCTAACCTATGCAAATAGACCCTGGTGGGAATGGTGTGATAGCAGACTTCCTTCCCCACGCAGTCCGTGCTGTGCGGGCATCGGATTGACCATACCATCCAAAACCCCTCTCCCCTACAGATTTTCCCCAATTCTCACTTTGTGCTCACTCAACAGCATCCTGCTCCTGGCAAGCTCCTAACAGTGCTCGTGTAACAACAGTACAGCACACAAACGCTGTTATATTTCTACTCCTCAGCTGGAGGAAGTCTGATCTTAAAATTAGGTTTCTGCTGGGAATAAAAACAGTCACTCTGAATAGTCAGTGTTTGTTTATGTCTCACTGCTTCCACTAGCATTCTTGCCATTTAATTTGTTTGAAAGACTATTCAGAGGAAACTAATACGTGGCGTGAAGACAGGAAGAGCTATAAAATGCCAAAATCTGAGCACATATTCAGTGACGTTACCCGCATTATTTGCCTAGCTCTACTATGTGAAGTTCAAGTCAAAGGGGAAGTTTTGTTTTTAAAAACAAAGACTTGCACGCGTATGAATTGCATCTCCTTCCCTCAGAAACTCTGCTTGGATCAGACAGGTTCAGCGCTCTGCATAAAAATGAAGAGCAGCAATATTGCGCTTGCAATTAGGAAGATTTATCCCTGATGCAAGCAGGGCCAGCACAGTTCCTTGGCATCAATAGGAGTTGTAGCTGTTTATTCCAGACTTGTAGCTGCTTCTAAGTTTGCTAACCTGTAAGTTATGCATATTTTTTTTTAAATAGCTGCTTTTGGAAATAGTGACTTGTATTTGAGTTTCTAGCTTCTGAGACTTCGAGGCAGGAAGCATTTTCAAATATAAGATCTCTGCTATATTCTGGAAGAGGACAGAGAAATATCAAGTTTTGACTTAAAAGTCAAGTGTGAAAACTGAAGTACAAATGCTAAGAAAGAAAATTTACGCAACAACGTTTGTTATGATACAGAACATTTCCATTCCATTTACTACTCTGAGTGGATATGGTCGTTTCTGTGGACTATTTGCAACATTAAAAGACAAACCATTAATATTGCATGACCTTTCTTCAGAGAGAATAAACAAACAGAGCACCTGAGCTTCAAGCATCTGTTATTTCTGATTGGCTTGTTATAAAAATTCCCTTTTAAAACTGAAATAGTCAAATCAAAGTAATTTTGCTGTGAAGAATGTGTGTGCTAACAAAAAAATAGATTCCCTGCATAGTGTGTACATAAATACAAGAGATTTACCCTAACCTTCTGGTCTCAACTTTTGTATCTATAGAGTAGTTGCTCCGAATGGGCACTCTATTGTGAATATTAACTGGAGTGGCTAAGGCAGGCCTGGGGCTAACAATTATAACTTGGTCCCCCAGATGATTGAGAAGCCTTCCATAGGACTGTGTAGTGCAACTTTAACAGCCCTTCCCGTTGCCTAACTAGAAAATCTGTTTCAAAGGCGCTCCATGAATTGTAGGGTACAGTCAATTAACTTGAATATTAATTATCTATAATGAATGTACCCTTCTTCAGGGCTTGAAAAGAAGCAAATTACTTGGAGAGGGACTAATTAAGATGATGTAATCTTGACCATGAAGAATAATTTCTTCCTAGTGACAGAAATGATCTAATTGAAGTATCTCATTAATTAATGTCTCATGAAATTGACTGATAAAATGCCTCTATGAATGCCTCCTGAACTCGGGGCCAGCAGAGCATTGTAGCACATACACTCCCGCTCCAGACCCTATCGCTGACAATATAATTAGGCCTTGGAAGCACGCTGTGCTCAGAAGGATTTATAACTCTGCAGTGTGGATAATCTACAAATGCAAAGTTAAGACAATGCAGCTTGCTACTGCGAGACTTCTGAAGTCAATGAGAGAAACCATAAATCAGGGATAATCCAATGGATGACAAGCAAATTCCCTCTCCCGCCGGCTTTGTCAGCCTGCACCGAGACCAGTCCCGCAACGTGCCGATAACCCTGCACCAGGTGCTGGCAGCTCCAGACAGCTTCTTAACAGCACCACGTCCATGCACTCTCTGCGTTAGTTCCCAGCTAAGTATAGTCAGATTACAGGGGTCTAATTTTCCATTTTCCACCAAATTAGCACATGCTTGTAGATTTTAGCGAATGATCCATTAAGCCCCCTCAGAGTGAGGGGTAGGGGAAAGACTCTTCCCCAAGCTATGCAGAAGGTCTTGCTGGGGAGATTGCTATGTGTGATAAGCAAAGCTTTATCAAGAAGACTTCAGCGGAGGGACTGAGACTCAGAATTTGGCTTAGTATCTTTTTGAAAATTGAATTTATCCGTTAAGAATAGGATTCTTATTATTGAGGTGTCACAAGAGATGCTTGCATGATTCATCCATACAAGTAGAAGATGTTCACCACACCCCACAGCTGCCAAGAACCATCTCATGTGTCAGAGAAGAGTGCGCTGAGACAACCATAACAGAAGCAAGGAGAGATCTCTGAAGCACTGTTAACTTTCAGATGTGCGAAGTGCTGAGATACCACACGACACGTGCTCTGTAAAAGCCCAAGAAAAGCAGGCAAGTTTTAAAGGAGATATTCCACACCTCTCCATTGTGCCTGGACTTTAAACCTTACTTGCCTCACACTAACTTGTCATAAAGCAGAAATAATAACCAGAGCTCCAAGACAGCTCTTTCAACAACCAGTAAATATGCTAAAAATCCATTTTGATCAGCCTGGAGTTATTTTGCAGATTTGAGCCTCTGATTCAGACAGAATAAACTAGACCCACAACTTCTACAACTCTGGCAGGCATCTCTCAGCTTATCTTGTTGGAGTGGGTCTGCTTTGAGAAGGTGATCCTCCTTGTAAGCATCCAGGACATGCACTTCAGAAGGTGGTAGACCCAAATATACGCCGATTTCTGTAAGTGGAATTGCACAAAGTGGAATGGAACCGAAGAGAAATATGGAGTGCATCTCACCCAGTAACCTCTCTCCTGGTGGTTAAAGTCTTCTCCTGGGAGGTGCAGGAGTGGACGTAGATTTCTTCAGCCTGAAACAGTAACTGAATTCAGGTCTCCAACATCCTCTGCAAGTCTTCTGAAATACTCACTGCTTAGGAAAGTTGCTGGTCTTTGAGCCCTTTACTTTCTGGACAAATGACCGAACAAAATGCTTTCCTCCAGATTGAAGGGAATATTTTGATTCATATAAAATGGCATTTGACATTATTTATTTTGGCCAGATAACCTGAAGGAAAACATAATTTGGTTTAATCCAAATGGTATATATTTTATTTTGATCGTCAAACAGAAAAAAAAAGGCGTCTTTTGAAAGCTTTGGTAATAGCATTTTTCCAATTTTCTCTGTTCTGCACTTCTTAGAGTCTTGAGCAAGGACCTCTAAAACTGATGGAGGTTCCTAGGTTCCAGTGAAATATGATAAGCAGTAATAAATGGTTTGTGGATGGTATAAAGGGAAATTTGAATCTCAGGACTAACAATGATCAATTTACTACAAGCCTGCGGGAGCTAAAAATCATATAAGGAAATCGTAGAAACACAGCAGCCAGGCAAGCAAACAAGATGAAACTAGGCCAGTCCAAGGATGCAATATTGTTATTTGTTTATGTCTTTTCTGCTAAAGTGAATTAAATGCCCACAGATGATAAAAGGTTCATCTACCAGTGCTGGAGCTCCTGAGCATCTCGTACTATTCCAGCACTAATTACATTTCATAATGCTACCAAATATACCATAACTAACATTTATTAGCCAATGAAATGTTGCTGTAAGTTAATAATTACAGATATATGTAGACGATAAAAAGTGGAGCATCAGCCTCATTGCAGGATNATGAAACTAGGCCAGTCCAAGGATGCAATATTGTTATTTGTTTATGTCTTTTCTGCTAAAGTGAATTAAATGCCCACAGATGATAAAAGGTTCATCTACCAGTGCTGGAGCTCCTGAGCATCTCGTACTATTCCAGCACTAATTACATTTCATAAAGCTACCAAATATACCATAACNTATGTCTTTTCTGCTAAAGTGAATTAAATGCCCACAGATGATAAAAGGTTCATCTACCAGTGCTGGAGCTCCTGAGCATCTCGTACTATTCCAGCACTAATTACATTTCATAATGCTACCAAATATACCATAACTAACATTTATTAGCCAATGAAATGTTGCTGTAAGTTAATAATTACAGATATATGTAGACGATAAAAAGTGGAGCATCAGCCTCATTGCAGGATGGGAGATTAAATGCTTCTGCTCTTACTGAGTGTTGCTGAGAGGCTAAATTTAAGCTCAGAGATTAAAGTGTCCCATGAAAGGCTGCAGAGGTAGAGAAAAAAACCCTATGACTTTGGGGAGTTATGCAGGAGAGGGATATATACTGCATCCATCTGGAATACGCCCAATGCTCTGAGACTATGGATTCTTCCCTGTCTCTGAAAGAAGAGCTCAAATGGAGGTACTGGGACTTCTGCCTTCAGCAGCTTACGCTCAAGTAGAAATTCCCACAACCCAAATGACAGGGGAATTTCCCATTTAGCTGCAAGCATATAACCCCAAACTCTTTCCAGAGCACTCAGGTCTGTGCTGTGCACAGCACAAACATCTCTTCCCTGCATTCCCAATGCAACTTGCCATCCTTGCTAGTTATTTGGGCATGGACGGTCTCCTGTTTCAGGGCAAGTTGGGAGTGGGAAGGAGCCTGGCCAAACCAGAGCTGCCATTCCTCCTGTGAACACAAACCAAGTGTGGGACTTGCTGCAAATTTTGCCATAAGCCAAACAAGCCTTCAGCAGTCCCCTATACAAACAGAAACCAGAGCTCACCTCCTCTCTGGTGTTTCACCAGGACAAGAATGAATCTGCTTCTCAAACCTCATTCATGAAAAAAAAAAAAAGCCAGGAGTCAGTGGCTGATTATTACTATTAGTTTTATTTACCCAGATGAGTTTGGAAAAGTCTAGTTAAACCAAAAGAGAATTAGAGGGAGGAATCCGCCTCCTCCTAAGTCTTTTTGTCACTTGGCTGCCAGGTCACATCTTCACTCCTGTTGATTCCCATGTAGTCAGTAACCAGATACTGGTTTTTTTTCACTGTGCGGTGCTTAGAGCTTTATCTGAGCTGGCCAGCTTGGGTACAGATTCTCTCTCTAAGGCTCTTACTTCCTTATGTAATGAGATTAAAGCAGACTTAAAAGAGAAGTAAGGAGATGAGGAAGGTCAAAAATGCCATTAACCATAAATAAATGCTCTGTCACTCCGAAGGCACAGCACCATCATGGTTCAGGCAAACCTTCCCCTGGCTGAAGAGGCAGTGTTAAGCAAGCTGTCACTCCTTGCAAGCGTGTTATTATGGGTGAGAGGGAAGGCTGGGAGAAAAGGGAGCGATCTATAGGGTACTGATAATGTAGGATGAGGTTTTCCTGCTCTGGAGACTTTCTGCAAGTAGAGACAAGACCTCTGAGTAGCAGACCAGGCTTGATTATGATCATGATCCCTGCGGCCTTAAGGTTTTGCATAGACTAGATGCACGTTCTTGCTGGCTACTATCACTAGAGCACTAACAAATCCCACTAAAAGGCAATCTGGATGGTCTATGCCAGGAAAGCACAAACTGGTGCAAAGCACCATGGCAATGCAGCCCCAAAATTTATGGGTATTTTGAGGTTTAAAAGATCACACCCGTGAGCCTAGTGACCCAATCGATTATGTCAGGGAGAAAAATGAACTCAGAAGAACACAAAGAAAATTAGATTCAAAAATGTTTAAGGAACAGCACTAAAGAATTGCAAGGAACCACCCTATTTTCACCAATTTTGTCCACTGTTAGAACAGTAGATTGTCCAGAGCTATGTCTAGAGCTGTAGCGATGACACTGAAGGGGACACAAAGTCAGATGTGAGTTAAAAAATGAACTGTTTCACAGTTATAATTGGATGTATGCGTATGCTTATAAAGATACATATTGGTTATATCTACACCATCACCCTGCCTGAGGCTGGGCCCAGGCTTGCTCTGCCACTTGACTTGTGGGACGCACTGTCTGTAGGAAGACATGCAAGTCTCCACCCTGTGTGTGTGTCTCCCTGGTTAACAGGACAGGTAGAGATGCTCCAGACTCAAGACAAAACGAAAACCATGTATAGAGTGTCCGAGATGCAAATAAGTCCCAACTGTGGAGCCACATTTATGGCTGTAGGAGTAATGTAAGAGCAGGTCCACCAAGCCCTCCTCTTACAGTGTCCTTCAAGGCCTGCAGAGAGCAGGCTTCTCCCCAGTTGCATCTTGTTTTTCACACTTGAGGTCACGAGGATTGTTCTGTTTCTGACCAACTGCCCTTCCAGAGTCGATGAAGCTACACAACTTGAGCATTCCTGAAGAAAAGAAAGATGTTGGTCATTGATTTGTATTTCTCTTTCTTATAGCATAAATATATTCATACCTGCTCTGTAGGGAGCTCTGTAATCCACAGCCCCTGTCCCCTTCGCCAAGGAGATGCCAGGGATGCCAGAGGGCTCACCCTGATGCACCATGAGGAGGGTCTCATCTTTTTCATATCCAACCCCACCACTGCTGAGCCAGGTCAAGTCCCTTCAGAGGCTTCCAGCTTTATACACATTTGAATTCCCAAAGTGACAAGATTTCCCCTCTTAGAAACTGTTCCATGGGCTGAGAAATGCGACAGTATTAAGAGTGACCTAATATTCAAACTAAACACTCCCACTCCCTCAATTTTATCCCATCACTCCTAATTAATCCCCTTTGCAGCAACTGCTCTTCTTCCCTGGCATATATAATTGCTGATTGTTGCCATAGGGCTAATTTCCATTCACGTACGGTTGGCATAAATCTATTCTATAGGGGTGTCAAAGCATTTGGGAGGTTAAGTTTTGTCTTATTTCTATTCCATGGGGAAAACAATGTTAAACTCTCTAGAAGTTGTCTTATTAGCAGTGAGAGAACAAAAATGCCCTGGGCCAGGCACTGTCTAGATGTGAAAGAGAGGGGATCTCCAGCCTACGTGTAACCACGGCACCACTCTGGTGAATCGACATTCACTCCAGACTCCTACAACTTGCAGGTCATTTCAGCACCATAAATGATGAAACAAGATGTCAAGCATTGGGGAATAGCCTCCTGTGGATGTAAGCACATAACTCCCATTAACGTGAATGAAGTTACGTACATGCATTGAGCCAAGGATGTACTCTCCGGTCTGCAGAGTAATCTGTGGTTGATTTTAGTTTTCTCCCCAGAGCTCCTGATGAAGGGAGATGCATGAGAAAGCTGGTGTACAAGACATTAGCATCAAGGCACAAGTGAAAGAGCACTCAATAGGATTATTAGTGCTTACGCAGCACGAGTAATGGATGGTGTCCTATAGGAATACTTTACATTCAGGAGTCATGAGCCCAGTCCTTCTTTTCAGTGTATATCAGGAGTGGTGGTTAAACCAAAGGGGAACAAAGCTAAAAGCAGGGAAATATATTTTTTCCCTTCCCTTTTTATTGTCAGGAGATGCTGTTTCTCACTCTCCATTTAACTGTTGGTTGAGAGCCTCTGTGCTTTGCACACTTGCACCTTTTTCAGTTGACATACCCTCCTTGCTCTCTTGCTGCCAATCCAGCTCACCGTTAGTGTTCCAGAAGGATCTGGTCATCACCTTGATGCAGAAATTAGAGGCCCACGTAGCAAAGAGGGAGGGAACCACTGGAGATGAATCCTCACCTGCGTGGGATGAGCAGCCGCAACAGAGGATGATTGATGTATTGAGCCTACACTGGGACGCTCAGGAAAATGAATTCATTTTCTGTTCACACTTCAAGTTAATTTGGATTATTTAATCCACATTAGGCTCCTTTATGCACACTCATTCAGAATTAAAGTGTCGCTAATTCAGTTTACAATGTAAATTAAGCTCAGCCAAATTAATGCTATGTTAAACTTGAATGAGAGTCTATGAAGAGATTTAATGTGGTTTAATTATCCACTTTACATATCAAAAAATGCAGAAAATATCACATTAAATGACAAAAACAGTCCCTGGAGCAGGAGGGACTGGAAGCCGAAGCTCATCCTCCCAGAAAAGGGCACTAAATGACAGTCAAACAACTTCTCCTTAGCTTGGGGGATCTCTGGATTAACTAGGAACAGTGGAAGACTTTCAGCAGCTGGAATAGAGGAGGTCAATCCCTCTGCCATGACCCTCACTGTGACTGTGAGATAACTCTCCAGAGACATGAGAGATCAAAGTCTCCGAGCTACTGCGAAGTGATCCTACAATTAGGTGAGAACACTCACCTCTGTTTAGGGTACTGACTCTGAATATCTGCTCTATGCATCTCCCAAGGATTTGCACAGCAAAAGAGTATCCAGCAGCTCAGGACCAAGAACAGACAAAATGGCTAAGAAAGCACAGCGTTTCAGAAGCAGGCTAAAAATTCTCAGGCAAGGCTCACCTGGATCTCCTGAAGGATGGTGGTGCTTAGAGGGAAACAGAAAACAGCCATTGTAGAGGGAAGGAGAGAAAGGGTGGGAAAGCAATTTAACTTCAATTTCTATAAAAATACGAGCACAAAGAATGAAGCTGTTTTTAAAGATCTAAGAAATACCCAGGAACACTGAGCAACACTCAAGTTTGGATTTCATTAGATCAAATAATTTCTAAACCAATCTGATGCACTTTGACAGGGTGAATGGAAGAGCAGTAGAGATCATGCCTCAACTTCAGCAGCTTATATCTTTTTATAATAAGGTGCAGAAATACGGTCTAGGTGAAACTGCTATTGGAGTATGCAAAACTATCTGGGAAAAAATATGTATTGACATAGTAGTAATCAGCAGCTCACTTACAAGAAGGAGTGTATATCAAGAAAAATTCTTCAAGGTTCTGACTTGGATGTCACACTATGCAAAATTTTGCTTAACAATTTGGATGACAGCATAACCTTTATGTTTACACATTCACACACACCACCACAGAGGGAGGGGCTACCAGCATGCCAGAAAACACAGGGCTAGAGTTCAAAATCATCCTGGCAAATGATGGAAGTGGTCTGAANTTTGGATGACAGCATAACCTTTATGTTTACACATTCACACACACCACCACAGAGGGAGGGGCTACCAGCATGCCAGAAAACACAGGGCTAGAGTTCAAAATCATCCTGGCAAACGATGGAAGTGGTCTGAAAAAATAGGATGCAAATGAGCTTTTGTCCTTAACAAATATCAAGATCAGAGAGGAACAACAACTGCACGACTGCAAGCCAGGAACAACAGACTGGGTGGCAGCTCTGCAGAGAAAGACTTAAGGGTTAGAGTGAATTGGCAGATAGGTTTGAATCAACAGGGTTATGCTGAAAACAGCAAACACCATGCTGAGGCACGTAAAGAGCACCATCATATTTGAGATGTGTGAAGAAAGCCTTCTGCTCAGTTTGCTGCTGGTAAAGGCTTTACTGGATAACTTTTTTCACGTTTTGGCCACTGTATGTCAGGAGAAGTCAGATTAATGGGAAAGAGAGAAAAGGAGATTAAAAAAAACCAGAAACAAAGACAAAAAAACCCACCAAAAACCCCAAACAGACCACTACCAGAAAGCCCTAAAACATGATTTGTGTAGAATAAGAACACAGAAAATCAGAGAACAGAAGAGAATATGGAAAAGTGGCACGAAAGTAGTTTCAAACACATAAAAAGCAGCTGCAAAAACAAAGGGGATAAACTTTTTCCCATGACCACAGTGGGTAGGAGATTAAATTAGAGGCCAGATTGAATTAAGGGGGTTTTAGTCTGGACAACAGGATAACTTCCTTACTCAGCAAGCGATGGGGTAATCTTTGAAATTACCATCACTGGAGGATTTTAAAAACAAGATAGAAAAGTTTTTGTGTGAATTAAAGGGACATAGTGATTGAGGGACAGAATAGATCATTGGTGGAGGTCCCTCACAATCTTTTTGAGCCAGAGAATTTTAAAGTTTTCTGCCATCTCTGGTGGAACAATGGCATTTTGGCCAGATCACTACGTTCCTCTACTTATCAATGTCCCCATATGTAAATACACAGAAACAAATTACTCAGCCTTTTTCAGGAAAAAAAAAATGAATCAATAATGCAGCTNGGCCAGATTGAATTAAGGGGGTTTTAGTCTGGACAACAGGATAACTTCCTTACTCAGCAAGCGATGGGGTAATCTTTGAAATTACCATCACTGGAGGATTTTAAAAACAAGATAGAAAAGTTTTTGTGTGAATTAAAGGGACATAGTGATTGAGGGACAGAATAGATCATTGGTGGAGGTCCCTCACAATCTTTTTGAGCCAGAGAATTTTAAAGTTTTCTGCCATCTCTGGTGGAACAATGGCATTTTGGCCAGATCACTACGTTCCTCTACTTATCAATGTCCCCATATGTAAATACACAGAAACAAATTACTCAGCCTTTTTCAGGAAAAAAAAAAAGAATCAATAATGCAGCTAGAAAATCTGTCTGATTATGGATTTGCTGGGACGACGATGAATTCTGAAAACAGGAGCTCATCCACCCTACTACAGACGGAAATAACGCAGATCAGGATCCTCCAGCTCATTTTGCCTGTCTGCAGTAACCATAAAAGAATGGTTTTGCAGCCTGAACAATTGCCTGGTTTTAGCCTTAAAGCCTCATTTCCCGAGAAAAGATGATTGAATAAACATAGTTCCTACAAGAATTCCACCCGTTTGCGGCAAAGCAAGAACAGTTTCAAGACCACAGGAGTATATAGAAGTGACCAAGTGTAGGCGCCATTTTAACACTGAACCTGCACCCCACAGCTTCTTGTTCAAAGGACAGGAAAAAAAATGTGTGTAAACACAATGAAAGCAGGATTGTTTATGTGCCACCCCCATACCAGCAACCATGAACTCTGGCTGATTTTGCTTATCATCCATTAAGGGAAACTGCTGTAGGTCATCTCTGTGATTACCTAACACTCAGGAGAAGCAATAAAGCTCAGCTGGAGGTGCCACACTGCAACGAAAAGTAAAGCAAGCCCAACTCTCATTTTTGTTTTTCACTACATTACTTCAGTTAACATAGTGCACTGTTAACATTAACTCCTGGACATATATTGCTTTATAGATAGACAATCAATACTGCAACTGAAATATGATTTTGTTAAAACGTCTAGGGGGCTGTATGCATTTAGCTTTCACACTATTTTCAGAAAATGAACATCAATATAAAAATAATGAGCCTCATAAAATAAAGCCTAGTTCATGTGGCTGAGCTGGCTTTTAAGAAAGGGGATGGAGATTTATACTAAAGGCATCACAAAGAAAACAGCTTAGAACAACATTCAGCATCTCTTTCAACTCCAACCGAAGGACGTTCAAGGCCAGCACTGAAACGCAGTTTGCCTTTGCTCACTAGGGCATCCACTGGGATGGCAATACTTGGCAGGAGCACTTGCACCAGCAAGAGGAAAATGCAGCAGAGTCTTTGACAGGAATACAAAATCACCTCTTATTTGGAGATCATCATCATAAGTCACATGCCTTTTTTTTTGTAGTCGAGCTGCTTATGTTTAAAAAAGAACTCAAGAAGTCCAGCAGAGCTCAGTCTTGTTACTGCAGGGCCAGCAAGGAGGACAGAAAAGTCGAAGGAACTGTAAGGGCGCTGGGACTAGTGGTGGCAATGAAGGGAAGGTCCTGCTCCCCCTAGATGAATCAGAGCCTTGGACACCATAAGAACTGTTGTCTTATGATCTGCTGGTTTTGCTTGGTTTTCTTTGGGACAAAAATACCAGGGGTGGGGCTAGGGTTGAAAAGAGAAAAAAAAAGAGTATTTAATCTCTTTGACAACCAAGTGATATAAGATGAACCTTCACATGCTGCAGCTCACAAAATAAGAAGCGTGGCCATGAAAGCGAGTGCCACATGCACAAGACAGTTTATGCTAAACTGCTTAAGACAGGAGCTATACATCAAAGCCAAGAGGAATTAGGACACATACATTGAAAATGACACCCTCTCCTTCCCATCCTTATATTTGTCAGGATTTCCTACTACTCCTTTTTTTAAACCTTTCTGAAACATTTGCAGTGAATGAAGAGGTGACAGTGTTCCAGAAAGTAATGTTGAAAACGAAGCCTGTTAAACATCTGAATGACAGTAACCTGAATCAAAGGAGACAGGGGACAGGTCCTTTAGGATCAGATCCCTTTTAATTCATCTAAAGCAAGCCTTCCGCCGACCCCTCCAGCTCTTTTCACAGAATGTCTTCATTCAGAAATGAAGGTACCAAAACAATTTCCTAAGCCGTGAACAATCTTCTGTTCATGGTTTTCCCTTTCCACTCAGAGGATATCACGGCCTGGGATGTCCGCAAGGAAAAGACGATCAAATGTGGAGTTCAGCTGTGACATTTCCAAGTTACACCTCTGATACAGTTAACTCTGACCACGTAGTGGTCATTGGTTTTGGCAGAACGGCAGGAAGCACCATAAGAAGCTCTGCTCAGGATCAGATCTAAATGGGTATCAGCCCATCAGTGCTCACCTTAATAGCAAAACTGAGGTGAAATACATGCACATATCAAGAACGAGCAGAAGGTACTTTAGATCGGAAGAGCTTGAAGCAAACTGATCATATCTCATATACTGTAGAAGTTCACTCGAGCTTGGCTTTTCTTTTTCCTGTGGGTGGCTGATACGAATTTATAGATACTTTCATTTGTTTCGAAGCCAATAAAACGTGCAGCAATATTTTAAAAAACAATTAATCATTTTGAGTTTTCAATTAGGGATGTGCATAGACTGAACAACTTGCCACCCCAGCCAGGCAGGAGGAGATGATTAAAAACCTTCCCTTCTTGCAGGTGTTGTACGGTACCAGCTGGTTTCTTCTTGCCTGAGGGAAAGTCCTTTCATCTATCACATGTTGTGTTATAGGTGGATTATGTCATATCAAATCCAATTACCTCATGTCATGTCAGCTCCTGACATAATGCAACAGAACATACTTGTGAGGTGCAGCTCAATGTAGCAGGATGCATCTGAAATGTTTAAAAGACACAGCGTTGCCTGCACCCGTAGGCTGGCTTTGGGTGCTAAATTTCCTCTTGGCAGCTGTCTTGTTTGTGTCCTTTGCAGGAGCAAAGTCTGACCTCACTACCCAACTCTCGGTAACCTCTGCATGGACACAAAGCTGTTCTGAATAATCAGACATCACCTGCAAATCCGTTTCAAGAGGAATTTTTAACAGCAGAAGTCCCACTCCCACTTCAAAATTTTCAGTTCACTGTATAGCTCAGGCACAAGGAGAAACAGCGATAGGTACAGAGAAAAAGATGGAGGGAGGCTGTGAAAAGGCTAGCGCAAACAGAAGCACAGAAGCACAAGCACATGTATCGCCTTCAAAAGGCAAGCCCAGCAACAGCCCAGAGCCTGATTAAATCTGGGAAGCTGGTCTGTCTGTTTAGTATTTGTTTACATGTTTCCTTTCTTTTTTTCAGTTGTCCCAGAAAGGCAAGCTCCCAGGGAAGGAATTTAATCACTATCTTCTCTTATTTAAGAGCGTGTCTGAAAAGAAACTCCTGAAAGGATGACAAGACTGCTATCCTTTCCTGCTGTGAGCACAGGGAATGGATTCCCTTTAATCCTCAGTCCTGCTGCTCCGCAACGTGTTCTCCACCAGATGCACAGGCGACTATGAATGTGAAGCTCTGTGTCTCCCTCCTTGCTCATGTTTGCCAGCTCAAAATGTACCTTTTTTCCAGATCTGAAATCAGACACCGTGCGTGTCCTTTCCCCACACAAAAGGTTAACTAAGTAGGACTGTACAGACCTCAACCTGGTTCCAGTAAGATCCGACTCAACACATACCCTTCACTTTTCCCCTCCACCTCCCAGAGCTGGGTCCAGAGTCCAAGTTGATGCCTAGTTCCTAGCTGGGAGGAGTCGCTAGATCCTGGCTAGTGCAGCTGCATGAAAATTTGGGCACCACCAGAGTTTGCGAGACATTAATGATCTTTATCAAACACCTAAGCTCCTGGCTCAGTTGAGACTGCGATGGTAGGAGACTAACACTTAAGGAAGGAGTAGGCTAGAAAAAGGCATGCATCATTTTGGAGTAATCACAGGGTACTTTATCCCTTGTCTCTTTGGTATTTTCTTTAAATGGTCTTTAATATATCTTATCAGCTAAGATCCTTCTGGTTTGGTCCAGCACCAGAGCCGAACTACTAGCTACATCCTCTTGCCCACACAGTCCTCATAAAGTAACTTTTATTCCCATAGAAGTTACTCTGAAATTTCTGACAGTTGCCTTGCTGCTGTAGGGAGCTGAGGAGAGAGCCTAGAGGTGGCACAAAGTCATGGTTTGCCATGGAAATTCTCCCTTCCAAGCCAGCAAACTTTGCCATCCCTTACACGCCTTACATGTCTCACAAATTCCCTGGGGCAGGAGATGCAACTTCACTTATTTGTGTGGTATATAACACAACATGGCCCAATTGTTCCTGATTTAATTTGCAACATAAATATTAAGTAGTAATGTTATGACCTTCTGTTGATAACACCACCCAGGTGATGAAGATTTTGGCACAGGATGAGAAATGTGTCCTGGGCGATTTTCATTATACCCCTGATATTTCAATCACTTTACAAATGGCCAGCTAAGAAATCTGATCATATTGAAGATTTGGACCCTTACCAAAGAGACTGAGTCTCCTTCCTATATCACACATACCTTATACACTCATGTCCCATTCTGGATGTTTTACAACCACCACTAGCACAGGTCCAGGGAGGGAACTTGGGGCCCTCAGCAAGGACTCAGTCCTCTAAGTCAATGCTGCTGGGTAAAATCTGACTAGGCAGAAGCTGAGCTGTGCTGAGAACAGCAGAAACAAGAGAACGATAGTCCAGCCCGGTTAGTAAGTGATGCTACTGCGCAAAGGTTAATAACAAAGCTTCTCCCCACAGGTAGAAAAAAGACACCTGAAGTTTCTGCCACCTGTAAGTGCCTTGAGGTGTGTGTCAGATCCGACACACCATGTAAGGCAGCTTTATGCAGATGTTCAAGAGAGAGAGGTCCTGAAGAGGAACGGTGTAGTGAGGTTAGCACGAGACTATAGCTTAAATAATTTGTTAAGACACTTTGTACAGGTAATGACCTTCTCAATCCTGTCTCCCATCACTGTCTACACAGGGACATGAGGAAACAGTCTGAGTGCAAAGGTTCCATCAAGACTTACCATCCCATAATTCATATCCTCTCTGGCATACGTTGGATTATTGCAGTTTTGGTAGCTTTGACCAGCAGGCTCCCAAAACAGGGGAATTATGTGAGAAGATGAAGTGGAGGTAGAACACACAAGAGGTGGATATAGGTTGCGGCAGGCCTAGGGATAATCGTGAGAATACAGCAAACTCAGAAGATTTACCGATTTGGCCTGATATCCCAAACTCATCTGACCTTGCTAATCTTCTGCATTTCCACTATCACTTATGATAAAGGGGGCCATGAATTAGATGGAATAGTTTTACACACCTTTCAGTAGCAAAAGGTACTGTAATTTACGGAGTTTTTCTTTCTAGTGGAACAGTGAGCAGCAAGACTATGGGGCTTTGACAGGTTCCATATAACACTAAAGCAAACAGTAAGATAATAGAAATCGCATTTAACTGCCAATGAAGAAGAGAAAAGCCCAGCAGTTCTTATCTCAGCTTTATTGGTCCCTGTGCAATGCTGTTAACTTTTACTGTTGTTGATGCACCCACTGTCCATTCCCATAATTTGTGCTGCATTACTTATCACCTGAATGAGAACGTGAGAGGAATCTAGGTGCATCTGAGGCACAGAAATTAAAGCAATTGGAGAGAGAGTATCACCACACACAAGTTCTTGCTGTGTACTAGAGCTGCAAAAAATCTAGTGACACACTTACATGCAAGGCAGGGTCCCTTGCACTTGACTTTGGGTACAAATCTCATCTGTAAATGTGCTCTTATTTCAATGAACAACAAAATTCTATTATAATTTTTACGAAGTCTCTCCAAATACTCATCTATACTCTGAATTCCTGGCCTATCAAAATCAGAGTTATATCCTAATGCCCTTTTCAGGCAAGAAGTCTCTAAGGTCCTGCCTTCAACATGCACGAGGACATGTATGAACAATCCTCTGGTGAGCACTGAATGATCCACCTCAGAGCCAGAAGTCTTAGCTGGACCATCACGCGTGTGCTAAATAGTACTGCTGAGAAATTGAGCTTGTTAGATTGTGCACAGCACCTCACTAACATGCTCTTGGATGCCAGCTGGATCCCAAATGTGGTCCAATTGTTGAATTGCCCTGCGCATATCAAGCCACGCTGTTGTGGTCAAAGGTAAAAATAAACCAGGTAAATAGGACACGCAGAAAGTAAGGAGCAAATACATCTGAAACGAGCAAGGTCATACAACCCTCTGCTACTGCAGGGTCACAAGTAGCACAAGGGCAACTGGAATAAATTTTGAGCCATCACATAACAAAACCAATCAAACCCACCACATCAGAGCGATCAGCAGGATATTTAGAATAAAGACTATCCTACCCATCTGAAACAGGGCTGATATCTCTCCACAAGGCCCCTTTTAACCTCTACAGCAACTGGCTTAGTTCAAACAGTAATCTTGTTTATGGTCTCCTGAGGAGTCCCAGCTGATGGACTCATTTCCATTTAGATGCCAAAGCAGTAAAGCATCTATGAACTTCATAATCTTGATCATCTTCAGCCCAGGGAGCCAGAGACAATTGTGTTTCTGTTCAAGCAAGAAAAACATTTGAAACACCAACATGGATAAGAACGCTTAACTCTTTAAGCTCCCAGTCAATGTCCAATGGCAGCTCTCATACTTTACACATAATCATTCTGTTTTAAAAAATGATGGGTTGAAAGGTACTTTTTTATTCTAGGAACAACTGGAAGTGCTGAAGCATTGAACCAAGCAACCTTAATTTTCATGCATAAGGACATGGAATAGAAAGCAAAGACTGTAATAGGCCGCACTTGACAGCCCTGGTCATCCCAAGAAGCTCCACAACCTCCCAGGGCATGGAAACCTTCCCCCATCCTCACTTTTCCCTGAACCATGTGCCCAGCAGTGTCCTGGGGCAGGTACAGCCTTAGTCCATTGGAAGAAGTCATGCGAAAAAAAGCAGTGGTTTGTAGTCCATGCTGTGGTCTACTTCTCGTGGCACGTCACAGGTCACAGTCACATCAGCTGTTACTAACGAGGTGACTGAAGGTACCCGAAGCTTAATTAGCTCCATACTTGGGATCCAGAGGCTCCTGACTGACTAGACACCCTTCCACCCACAGCCCTCAGCTAAACAGTCCCACTAATATATTCCTTTCACATACAAATGAGAACAAGAGCAACTATGTGACCAGGCCCAAAAGTGCAGCCTGAGGCCAGGATTTGAACTCCAGTCACGCTCCTTTCACCATGGGATCCTCCTGTCTGCCTGGCTCTCCCTCACTCACAGATGCTACAACCCAACTAGTTCTGCTGGATTTTGAGACCTGATGCCCCACAACAGCGTTTGGCTCAAGGATTCAGTTTTCTGGGTTAGCAAAGAGCCCAGAGCAACCATACACATCAGACAGTACAGACCCGGAGTATCATCATGAGATACTTTTCCACACATAGTTGTCAGACAAACTCTTAGAAGCCTGAAGAGTCAATCTGTACAGCATCTACATGCGTACTTTTGGTATCTAATAAAAGGTCTGACTTGGAAAGGAGCTGAACTGACTCAGCTTGCCTTAGGCTACAAGGCTTTGAAAAATCAAGTGAAAGTTGCAGAGGTGCTTGAATGGCTGATTTCTGTCTGAGTTTACACTCTTGGGTGCTTAGTTTTAGAAGCAGCAGAGTTGGATGCACCAACAAAAGGCAGCTTTGCAATATCTCGGCATCTCTTTATTCTGCCCCTACAGCCGGGCCACCATGCAGCTTGTAATTTAACGCTGTGCCTAGGCATTTTGAACAGCTACCTCCAGGTTAGTGTACTAGCTCCGTATTGATCATTTGTCAAATATCATACACATGGATCTGCAACCGGTTAAGAAGTATTTCCTCTAAAAGTCAATATTTATTCATTAACAACCTTTTAGCTGGTTAATTGAAAGTGACAGGATGCATTTTGCCTAACAGATTGCATTTTACTGAGTAATTTCTAATTTACAGTAAACATGATTGAAAATAAAAGTTCATTTCAGGTATTAGCTTAAAAATGGTTTGTGCTTCCAACAATTGCACCATAGGGAACTGCTGGGCACCAATTTTTGTGTGTGTGTGTGTGTGTGTGTGTGAATGTTTTTTGAATTGCAGAAACTTAACCAAGTTTGTCTCTTAATTCTGCGTATCAGAGCAAAGGGACCTTGCAGTGAAGGTGACAGCAAATTGTGTTAAAGAGTGATTATTCTGCTATTTCACCTTCTGGCTCTTTTTTAAGCAGGATTAGATTTTTTTTCCCTCTCCCTCCCTCTGGCATCTCTTATACATTTAAAAACCTAAGCACCTAGGGGTTAATATGCTCCAGATAATAGTATAACAGAGATTTTAAAAACAAGTCAGATGCGGAGAACTCTGAACAACACTACTTGCATTGTGGAAACACTTATAAATGGGCACAGAAAGGAATAATAGGTGCAAAGAGATTTTATTCCCTCAGCAACAAAGGCATGCAGCTTGTTAGCATGCTGAGCTCCTGCCTTCCACTTGGCTCCTCTCCCTCTCGCAGGTGAAGAGCACGATCCCTTTTGCTTGAAGTGCATATTACAGAGCAGAAGAGAGACTGAAGCCTCCCAGACTGTATTCCCCGCTCAGCCAGCCTCTTGTGGGGTGTGGGAGCTGCTCTGAAGGCTGACTCTGTAAAGATAGCCCCATGAACTCCATTTTATTGTCGTCCAACAAGGTTGCACCCAATGTGCTCCATTTCCAAATAAATCAATAAGGGAGAGTCTTTCCTCCGCCTGCCTTGCAAGATCATCCTCAGTTTTGGATGTCCAGTGGCTCATATATTGAGGAACAAGAAAGTGTCCAGAGTTTGAGCTCAGGAAATCAATCCTCCGAGGGGACAGGTACTCACTCGCTCCTCAGCTGGGAGCAGGGGCTTTCTATGGCCCAACTCACATGGAGAGGCACAGCAGGGGGCAGCCCTTCTACCCTAACTGAAGTATCCAAAAGTCTAACTAACTGAGACATAGTCACCTTCGGCCTCGTTTACAGCCGACGGCAAGACGGGAAGTGATCTCATCCTAAAATAAGCATCTAAGAAAGGTCAGAAGAACCATCCTCTAGAAAGGGATGTTTTTCTCCCCTGAGAAAATGTGAAAGGATCCTGGAGTGATTGTTCCAGTGAACATAAAAGAAACCTGGAATCACCAACTTTAAACTTAAGCACCTCTAAACTTCACCATTGAAAGCGTATCTAAACCAGGTTAATTTACTCTGGCTTTTAATTGATCAGTTATCCTGCTGAAGTCCTTTGAACCTGAGCATAAATTCATCAGGCAGCTCCCATACAAGGCTAAGCTGCAGAGGCAGAAGCTGCCCCCAGCTGATGGGCAGATGTACCTCCGATTACAGGTAGTTAGCAGATCACTGCAACAAAAATATTACATTTTTTAAATGAGGTATTCCTCGGAGTCAGAGCCATGCTTTTTGATCTCTGTAGGAATGGATAATGAACCATGATGATAATCCATGCACAACATTTAAATACCAGGCAGAATTGTTATGCAATTTAATTAATAACCACTTTGTGGGGTGGGAGGGAAGGCATAATGTAATTGCAATAGCCTTACATTTCAGCACAGATTGCTTAGGAATCGCCTGTCGGTAATCTTACCCATGCCAAGACAGCAAGCATGGATGTACCAGGCAACCCAAGGGGGCTAGTCCTTTACAAGACAGCTTGTGTCCTGTTTTCTGGACAGGATTCTAGGAGTTCCCTTTCTTCCGAGGGAGAGAACCAGAGGGAGAAGGTCATGCTATGCAAATCCTAGGAGCATTTTACCCATCCATATCCACTGCCATATCCCCATTAAACAACTACTAACACCAGGAGTGTACCATAGTGAGTCCTTTCCATGTATCAGTCCTAAAACAGGGTAACATTTGTCAAGCAGAGTTTCCTCTTTCTTTATTCAGGTCCCATTAGGTTTCAACATAAGTCTCTGTGATTTTACGGTGGATTTGTCAGTAAGTGAAATTACAAAAGCCATCTTTTTTTTACCTTTTTTTTTGACCAATGTTTGATTTTCTCAATGATTTTTTTTTAAGACAATCATAGAATCATACAATACCTCAAGCTGAAAGGGACCCATAAGGATTATCGAGTCCCTGCTCCTTGCAGGACTACCTAAAACTAAACCATATGACTACGAGCGTTGTCCAGAGGCTCCTTGAACTGACAGGCAATGTTTTCATTAGTTGTGATCTCAAAAGAAAAAAAATCGAATCGTCATTAAGTCCAAGGGATCTCTTTTCCTTCTACTCCAGTCACTCACTTACACCAGCAGAAAAGAAAAAGCAGGTCTTCATCTGGCACCATGCAACCCACATCCAGCCACTGTTCACATTTCCTACAGTAGAGCTCATGTGTTCACCCTTCACCTAAGAAGAGACAAGCATCCATCAAGGTGCTGCTATAAATGCATGGCGGAAAGAGCTAGATGCTCCTCCCTTGGCATTTCAGAGGCTTACAGGGGAAGAAGAAGAAGATGAAATACCAGCACTGCAAACCTTCAGCGCAACGCTCTCAGGACCTTCAACAATGAGTAGGAACTTACCAGAATTTTTTATACATATTTTTTTGTGAACATTTCTAGGGCTGACTGGCCAGTTATCTGCTCTTTCGCAGACACCCAGAACATAGCTTCTGCCCTTTCACCAGCTCTACCCTTCACAAAGCCCATACCCAGAGGCGACCCCTCCAGACAGCGAGGGACACACATATGTCAGCTTTTGGGGTTGAAAATTTGTGTCTTAGTATTGTTTCCTCTGTGTGAATCCTGGAAGTGGGCAAAGAAATCCTTCCCCCTTCCTGGTCATCCAACCCTCTCAATTCACCTCTTAACTTACGACTCTACCTAATAGAATACTGGGACAGTAACAGGGATAAATATGTCAGTCTTATAACCAATTTATCTAGTTTTCAATGGCTTTTGCTTCAATAATGAGAGGTTCTATTTCAACATTTTGCTTCCTGAACAACCCCTTTGAAATCCTGGTAATGCTTACAGTATCAGGGCCCACGTGGACAAATCACCTCATTCAAGGACAACGGTAGCTTGAATAGCTCGTCCGGTATCTTTTACAGATCGGGAGACAAGAAATGGCATCCTTCCAGTGTGACATTACAGGGAGGGGAGCAGTACGTTAAAACAGCACATTGGGCTTAGTGGAGAGTAGTATCGCTGCCAAGTACCACAGCTCAGCCTGGAGACAGATCACTTCTGTTTTAAATCTCTCTGGCTACACTTCCTTCGGGATGATGCAATCCTCAAAGCAAATTAGTGTACACAGGAATCTCCATTGCATTGGAATATGTCATTAGAAATAACTATTTTTAACAGCGTTTCACCAGGGCTATGAGAGAGTCAGCAAGTCATCTGAATACAGAGATGTTTCTCCTCTGCAGTAGCTCAAGCAGTGCCAGAAATCCAGACCCTGAGAACAGTCTTTGAGTTACTGTTATTTTTGCCCTGCTTATATTGGTCCTGTTGCACATGAAAGATTTAGCTTCACAGCCTTTAAGGAGGTTTGAACAAGTGAGGTTTTGTTTTCGGAAATCCCTACCTCTCCTCTCTCCAATTCCTACAGAAGAGACTACCGATAATCCTCTGTTTAGAGCACTAGGGTGGGACTTGAGAGACCAAAGCCCAGTTGTCACTGGCACAGATGTCCTGGATGACCCTTGGCAAGTCATTTAGGCAGGCTCTTCAAGGCTGTTTTCAACAGAAGAATGTGTCCGAAGACCTGAGCTTCAGCTGATGCCTCAGTTGGTCATCTCCAAATGCCTTCTGCTTTCTCTGGCTGCAAAAAGTATCATTACATCATAGTGAAAAATAGAAGTCATGTGGTGGCCCTCAACAAGAATCTCAGCAGTCAGGTGAGAGGCAACCCCAAAGGGGATGCTAGTGGCTGACACAGATTTTGAAAGCACCAGCATAAGGAAAACAGCAGACATGTGAGTTGTCAGCTCATAAGAGACTGTTAATTCACTCTAGTTCGTGTCTAACAGATCCTCTCTGGAATTTCCTTAAACAGGACAAACTGCTTCCCCAGCAAGAAGCCAAAAAGGCTGGTTTTCCTTCTGATATTGATTACTCTCTATAGAGCTAGGAGAGGAGTCATCATATCCAGTGAAAATTAGAGGGAGGTGGGAATGTGTTGTCAAAAGAGCTGTAAGAAATTAGGAAAAAACGTCTGGGGAAACATGCTGACTTGTATTTCTTCTTAGAAAGGTCATCAAGATTAGGAGTCTTGGGAAAGCTTCATTAAAGTCAGTAGAAAAAATTGCAAGTGGGGAAATTATTTTGGGCAGCATGAAATTAAACATACACAGAAAGAGACCTTGAAGTCGGTCAAAAAGGCTCTGAGAGGTGAGATGCTGGTACTGTTCACCCCAGCTGCAGGGGTGCGAGAAGTCAATGGCAGGAAAGGTCTCTGTTATGTGCAATAACAAGGTTCATGCCCTTGCCGCTGGTGCACACCCTCTCGCCCTGCAGACTTGCAGATTGTTGTGGAGCTGGGAAATGAACTCACAGATCAGGAACCAGGGGAAGGCAACCCTGTCCCATGGGTTGGACTAGGTGTGCATTGCTTAATGGGACACCGTTGGTCAAGGCCAATTGCAAACTGATGTTGCCAAGATATGCAGCAGTATCTGTGGAAGATAAATCTCTCTCTCAGAGTGGGGCTACACAAGACTGTTTGGAAGCGGAGCTGCAGCATGTTGGTCAAGATACGACTCTTACCAAGTACAACTCATTGACGAAAAGACACAGTGAAAGCCCCCTGCTCAGGGGAAGCAGGCTGGTGAAAAAATAAACATTTATCTTGGAAAAGAACTGTCTGCATTGAATGATCGAGCAGGGAGTTGTTTAAAAGTCAGACAGACCAATGAAATGCTGACTGATTTGCTCTTCTTCATCAAGCTACTGAAAAAGCCAGAAGTTAGGATGCTATGCTTGTGACACCCCACAACCCAGAGCAAGGTCTTGAATGTAATCCTTGCAGGTCCAAGACAAATGTTTTACACGTATTATTTCTTAGTTGGCAGGAGTCAGTGTCCACATGTCCCTTTCTTATTTTCTATCATCCTTACCTTGAGAAACTTAACTTGAGAAACCAAAAGTCTCACTGATCGTTTCTGGGGAAAAAAAATGCTTTTGAAAGATGGGTGTTTCCTAAGTGATAATTTCTTCAGAAGATTCCCATTAAGATCAAATCGTAGCAGAAGTGGAGAAGAAACTGCATTTTTAAAGCCTAGCCCCACAGTGTGCTTTCAAAGAGAACCTCTGAAGATGCATCTTTCTCCTGTGTTTTGGCTGCACAAAGTGAGCAAGGACTGAAAACTTGGACCAATGCACCACTGCATGTTACTGCAGCCCCATTACAGCTGGAATTCAGCTTTGCTCCCTAAGCCCATACCAGCTTCATTATCCTAGGCAGAGCTTAAAGCAGCAAAAAATGTAAGAATAGAAAATGACCTTAGGTTGCTCCTGATCATTTTCTCAGGGGATTATCCGTTATAAATACAGCATCCCTACTAGGAAATACCAAAGAGGCCTCTTCTCCCCAAGAAGGGCAGGAGAAGACCTTCTGCTCATCCCAGGGCAGGACCAGGCTGGTACAGGGTGACTGACACCACTGGAGCTGGCTTACACCAGCTTGTGAGCCACAACCTTGTGATGCTCTAAGAAAAGGCACAGGTCAGACAACTCCCCTCTTTTCATCTTCTTGATTTCTAGCACTACCTAAAAAAGAATTTGACACCAAAGAGGTGTGAGACAGCACATCAGAACAGAGGCTAATCTAGGACAATTTGGGGCTGTTTTCTGCATATTCAGAAAAACAAAAATTCAAAATAAAAAAGAAGAAGGATCGATCCTGGCCTGGTTAAAGCTTATAGGTAGCTTCGTTCTGGCAGGGGACCGTAAATCAGCCGACACCCAAGTGCAGTGCAGCAAAAGCACTGGCACCTCAACACCCTCTCCACCACTCAGCAGGATCAAAGAGCCACATGCTCTGTCACCTTCCATTTCCAGATTCATGTACCCAGAAATGAATGGGGCAAGCCCGGCAGAACAAACTAAAGGTCTCTATGCACCACAGACTTGATGGCTTCTTCTGAAGGGATGCCAGCTCTCTTCTTGGGCAACTCAGTTACTTTCTCAAATGCTTTTTCTATATTGTTGCCATCCATACGCATGGAAAATGACACCCATGAGTATGCACAGTTACGAGCAGACACTAAAAGTCTTTCTCTCCAGGGCTCAGGTATTGCATCATTTCTTTGGCCTGACTCCTACCTGCCTCATGCTCTCTGACCAGCCCTTATCTCTGTGTAGGCACAGGAAAGTTGCCAGGCTGCTCC
This sequence comes from Steatornis caripensis, assembly GCA_013398225.1. Classification (NCBI taxonomy): domain Eukaryota; kingdom Metazoa; phylum Chordata; class Aves; order Caprimulgiformes; family Steatornithidae; genus Steatornis; species Steatornis caripensis. The sequence continues at coordinate 93,595 of VZSC01019217.1, read as the reverse complement.
TCTACATCCATAGCAATTGTCAGCTCTGTTCCGGGGAATCTACAAGGGACACGGAGCTCTGCCCTCTGTTTTATGGGGCACCAAGAAACCTAAGTGGTACAGAGCTGGGTGACACGGTTTCTTGCCAGTTCCTCCTCGCAAGGCTGCTGCACTACAGAGTGAATAGGAAGAAAAAAGCACAGATACCTTTGTTTAAAAAAGAGAACAAACAAGAAAAACTGTTTGCAACAGCTACTTTTGTCTTGGAAGAGGAAGGTAATTAATGGCCCTTTATGTGGCACTAAATATGGAGAGTAAATGAGTACCCTCTGATCTCCAGACTTTTGTGTTTATTTCTCTATTTTGCTCTTGCTGGGGGACAAGAGTTGCTTTTCCCAACAAGCTGGGCCTCTCACAATAGCACATAATTAGTCAAGGGGCCCAAAGGGACCGAATCTTGTAAAGGGAAACTAGTTTATGCAGTCAGGTGATGAAGCCGCATGATTGCAGCCGAACACTGCAGTGGCCTATTGAGCTACAACTGCATGCTTGTCACACGCCCTCAGTGGCGTTGGAAATCACTATTTTCAGACGTCCTCCTTCCCCTGGAAGAAACCGGAAAGTGCAGCAAATAAGTTTGGGTACCCAAGCAGGAATTGCATGCTGGGGTAGGGGCAGGATGTGGAGACTGGCATTCACCTGCTGCAGCGGAGTGATGCTGCACAGACCCTGCCTGGGTGGGGAAAAGATTCATGTGGTGACATTCCCCATGATGGCTCTCAGAGTAATCACCATAACATGTCTTGCTTTAAGAGCCTTTTTCCTGGGAAGCTTGTGGGTCTGCTTATAAATATTACCTATAAATAAGCCTTATGCTACCCCATGTGAGCTGTCCAAGAGCTATAATTAGGGTTGTGATGAATGCACATTGTTACCGACGCGCCAGACACCAAATATCAGGCCTTAAATTTCCATGGATGCCAAATGTGAACGTGGCAGATCAGATACCCTATCCCATTTGTTGAAAATAAATGTCTTGTTTACGTTGCCCTGGTTGTAATCTCTATCCCCAAGTCGCTATTATTAACTAACACGAGTTTTCTAGCTGAGCTGCATCAGATAGCCAAGCAGGAGACAAAGATCTTCAGGGAGGCAAGAATGTCATGGGAGAAGCAGGATTAGGAGCATGCTTTACTCAGAGAATTATTTTCAAAGCCTGTGGACGTTTAGGCCTTTATTATCTCCCTAAGAGCACCACGGTTTCTCTCTGCCTCTAGACACCGAGGTGTGACCAGCTGCTTTTGCAGCATAATTCCCCATACACAGAAAGCACAGACAATTTTCATGTGCTGAAACAGGGACAATGTTCTGCAGCATCCAGCACTGATACATAACTCTGTTCCCCTCATGCACAGCTGGTCCATCTCCACCACCTCTGAGCCCGCCCTCCAGTCCACGTCTACCCAGAACCAGTCTGGTTTGCTTGCAGTCCTGCACCTAAGCTCTGCTCCAGAGGGCTCAGACAGGGGAAGAGCATGGACCCAAAACCCCATCCATGCAGACTGGACAAAGGAAACCCAAGCTCAGCTCTCCCTAAGCACTGTGGAGGTGTTGATCTTAAGTCACCTACCGCTGGTGATATGGACTGAAGTTGGAAGAGTCAGGACTATTGTCATGGCTCACACCTGCCTGTGGGTCTGAGTATCGTCTCACAAGGCGGACACCAGCCCTGAGCTTTGCCCTGGGGCAGAAGTGAGGGTAATTTTGAGCATTTTCTAGGAGCCACCCTGAGCTTTTACCTGCTGACATTGGGTTCCAAAGCTGTAGCATCAAATGGGAAGTGAGAATCTGTGCTGCAGGTACCTTCCCACTGTGTGCCGAACAGACTTACCTCCAGGGTAATTTAAAACTCAAGGTTGATTATTCTTTGCTTTGGGAACCATCCCAATTAAAATGGTCTATTTGAAACTAAGGTATGACCTTAAAGCCTTTCCATGTGGGGCCATGGCATGGGCTCTTTCTCACAAGCACAGGTTCCAGGGAAGCACTCCTGGCCAAGGAAGAATACTGCTAAGTACAGTCGTAAATACAGAGAAAGCCAGGGTTGAACTTGCCTTCGCCTTTGTGTCTGCAAAACGTCTAACTGCATGCATAAGCACCTTGTTTGCGCAAGCAAATATGGATTTAACATGCACAGCCAGGCTCCATGAAGTAATTTTACAGTCAGTATGTACGTGCCAACCTCTGAAAATTTGTCCTCAAACATCCTTTAGATTCCAAAGTTTATCCATCCAGGAGTCAAAGCAACTTCTGTGCTTGCACTTGTCATGAAGTGCCTCCTCGGCACAAATGAGGCAGAACTGATTTTGTCCTTTCCTTTTTATTTGGCTGGACTTTGGAAGGCTTNTGCCAAATGTGAACGTGGCAGATCAGATACCCTATCCCATTTGTTGAAAATAAATGTCTTGTTTACGTTGCCCTGGTTGTAATCTCTATCCCCAAGTCGCTATTATTAACTAACACGAGTTTTCTAGCTGAGCTGCATCAGATAGCCAAGCAGGAGACAAAGATCTTCAGGGAGGCAAGAATGTCATGGGAGAAGCAGGATTAGGAGCATGCTTTACTCAGAGAATTATTTTCAAAGCCTGTGGACGTTTAGGCCTTTATTATCTCCCTAAGAGCACCACGGTTTCTCTCTGCCTCTAGACACCGAGGTGTGACCAGCTGCTTTTGCAGCATAATTCCCCATACACAGAAAGCACAGACAATTTTCATGTGCTGAAACAGGGACAATGTTCTGCAGCATCCAGCACTGATACATAACTCTGTTCCCCTCATGCACAGCTGGTCCATCTCCACCACCTCTGAGCCCGCCCTCCAGTCCACGTCTACCCAGAACCAGTCTGGTTTGCTTGCAGTCCTGCACCTAAGCTCTGCTCCAGAGGGCTCAGACAGGGGAAGAGCATGGACCCAAAACCCCATCCATGCAGACTGGACAAAGGAAACCCAAGCTCAGCTCTCCCTAAGCACTGTGGAGGTGTTGATCTTAAGTCACCTCCCGCTGGTGATATGGACTGAAGTTGGAAGAGTCAGGACTATTGTCATGGCTCACACCTGCCTGTGGGTCTGAGTATCGTCTCACAAGGCGGACACCAGCCCTGAGCTTTGCCCTGGGGCAGAAGTGAGGGTAATTTTGAGCATTTTCTAGGAGCCACCCTGAGCTTTTACCTGCTGACATTGGGTTCCAAAGCTGTAGCATCAAATGGGAAGTGAGAATCTGTGCTGCAGGTACCTTCCCACTGTGTGCCGAACAGACTTACCTCCAGGGTAATTTAAAACTCAAGGTTGATTATTCTTTGCTTTGGGAACCATCCCAATTAAAATGGTCTATTTGAAACTAAGGTATGACCTTAAAGCCTTTCCATGTGGGGCCATGGCATGGGCTCTTTCTCACAAGCACAGGTTCCAGGGAAGCACTCCTGGCCAAGGAAGAATACTGCTAAGTACAGTCGTAAATACAGAGAAAGCCAGGGTTGAACTTGCCTTCGCCTTTGTGTCTGCAAAACGTCTAACTGCATGCATAAGCACCTTGTTTGCGCAAGCAAATATGGATTTAACATGCACAGCCAGGCTCCATGAAGTAATTTTACAGTCAGTATGTACGTGCCAACCTCTGAAAATTTGTCCTCAAACATCCTTTAGATTCCAAAGTTTATCCATCCAGGAGTCAAAGCAACTTCTGTGCTTGCACTTGTCATGAAGTGCCTCCTCGGCACAAATGAGGCAGAACTGATTTTGTCCTTTCCTTTTTATTTGGCTGGACTTCGGAAGGCTTAGAGCTGGAAATGCTGGTCACCCAGGATCTCCACGCAGCCCTGGAGCACTGGGATGAAATGCTGCTTTAATATACACACAGACAACAGTAAGTAGTGTTGAGAAGCTGACTTAAAACCTGCCTCGCCAGCCCAGGGCTCTGTCCGCAGCTGGAGGTATGCAGGCATTCTGGTGGGACGTGCAGAAATGTAGGGTATTGCGAGCCATGCAGGCTGGGGAACGGCAGGTCAGGCTGAGGACACCGGGAAGACTTTCTCAGTTTTAAAATCCCTTGTCATGAACAACCACCCTCTAGCTGTGGTAATAAGTCCCCAGAGGCCATGAGAGGCCAGGGCAGCAGGTAGGTATTTAGGTTAAACCTATACAGCGTGTTTTCGTGAAGTCTTTACTTCTGTTCTTTATGGTCTCTCCTTCCCTTCCTGTAACCTTCCTCAGGCTCTCACCATCCTCCATCCCACTGGAGAGGCTCAAGGAGCTGTAGAACACATTTCTTCATCTCTCCTCCTACTTTCCCAACTGTCTCAAAGAGTCAAAGACCAAGAACCACAAATGCAGCCTGAGCTGCCCTTGCAGTGATACTGCTGAGCCAAAGACAGCGACCTCACGGTGGAGGCTGTTGGGCAATGAAAGCCCAGCCCTGGGGACCAGTGGTCCAGCTCCTGGTTGCTGTAGTGCACCCTCACTGAATTCTGTGCAAGCAGACCATGGCCTTCAACAGAAAGGTCACACAAATATGTGTATTTTCTCCTACGCTAAAACAGAAGAGAAGAAAGAGACAGCAGATCTTAGCATAGACATGTATTGATAACCGGTTATTGACACTGAGACACTGACATCATCAGAGTATGTTACTTAGGATATTTGAGCTCTGGATAACTAGCAAAAGGGATGGTAATAGCCCATTGTGAATTGATACAGTCTGTGCAGTCAATGCTAACATAAAGCCAAATTCAATAAAGCTGCTTTCTTCAGCACGACAAAAGCTTACATCAGGCAAGGTATTACACACTGAAGAGTAAAACACGCAGGACACAAAGGGCAAATAAATCCAAGTGTCTGAGTGGTTACGTTGAGAGGATATGCTGCTCCGGACCTGGCATGGATTCACATCCTGTCTGGAGACCACAATCCGCTGAGGGGGCAGAGTCAGGCAGCCCAGGGAAGTCCTCACCCCCTTGAAGTCAGTGGCACATCTGCCATTAATGTTAGTGGAGGCAGCATTTCACCCTTCTTCTCCTAAGGGTTGCACAAATTATCCACAATCAATGGTTGGAAACTCCCTCATATAAATTAATGTTTTCAACTGTCAGAGTAGGGGCAATCCAGCTTGAGGCATCTAGAGATGGTCTGATCCCCATAAAGTACCACGTACTTCTCCTGGGGCAGAGCCTCTACCAGGCCATCCTAAAATTAACATCACCCTGGAATTGCTAACCACTGTGGACCACATTTTCCATAACTCTTCTCGAATCAGCTGCCCAATTTGCAGCAAATGACCAAATTCTAGAGGAAACCAGCACATTTTTCTCCTTCCCTTGAAGATCATACAGCCCGTGTTCAAACTGCGGCTGGTGGGAGTTTTCACATTTAAAAATACACGTCCCTATCCTCTCTCACATACATGCACGGCTTGCGCATGATGATCATTTATTAAAACTCCTCACTTGGAGGCGAGTAGCAGTTCCAGACAAATTGTTGCAGGAGACTTGGAGACGGAGGAGGTGAGCGCATACCCACGCCGTTGTCAGAGGTTTCTCTGTTAAGCTCTGCATGGCAGGTGGGACTTCTCTCCCTCCTGGACCCCCATTTCTTGGAGCAGTGGCAAGAGGAACCTTGCTGGGGCCCCATCGTGGTCCTTATGTTCTTCCTCCCTGTTGCCGTCTTGTTTGCTTGCATTATTCTGCTTCTTAGTTAAAGATGAGCTCTGATGCGACTAAACACTGACACAGTCAGTGATACTGACTACAGTGATATATTTTTATTATTTCTTTTGTACAGCGCTTCATTTACAGTGGTTCATATTATACCAGGAATCAGTTTTAAACACACTCCAGGGTCTCTTCTTCCTATTCACTGTACCCCATTAATGCATCCTGAAAGGAATTCTCACATGCACACACATTTTCTCTGGTTACTATTTTTTGCCCTTTTTTCCCTTTACCAATCTGCATCTCCATCCTGCTGGGGGATTAGGGCCATTGTTGCTATTTAAAACAGCTTTGCTTTGGTCTGCGCTCTGAAGGGTGGATGCTGGCCCATCACTTTCCCACCTGCCTGGATAGTCTCTGCTTGGGACTGAAATCCCTCATTATGTCCTTCACTTCAATGACATGGATCTGCCAGGGAATCAGGGCCATAAATAACAGGCAACCGGTGTGGTCCTGCCTCCATAAGTACCAAATCAGTGCAGCCTTTGAACCAATCCCGTTGGCCCACTGAAACTTAGAAATGATGGCTTTGTCTCGACCGTTATATAAAGGGTGGGCTTGGTTTCTCCTCTATCTAACAGCATCAGTCCTGAACCACACAAGCACAAACAGATGCAACCCCACTGACTGAGCCACATCCTCACTTCCAGCTGTGCTCACCCTGGTGCAAGACCTGGGATGGGAGTTTGGGGGTTGAGGGGGTAAGGAAAGAGCAATCAAGAGAAAAGACTAAGCCTTTTTATTTATCTATATATCATATAGATAAGATATGGGGAGGAAACAAGCTTCTGTGCAAGTTCAGCAAGAGTAACCTCCACCAGCTGTGACTCCTCTCTCATTCCGCTCCCTCCAGCTTGCACACAGAGGAGATGCAAATAGGAGCTGCCTCATCTTTATGCCACCTGAACATCAAGATGACAAGACGATCTTTGATTTCAAGACTAAAGCAGCTCTCCATCCTTTTAGTGTTGCTGGAGCAGTTTAAGAGAGAGATCTAGGTGCTTGGGTCCAGCCCATTATGTTCAATGGAGCTGCATCCATTTGCAGCCGTGCTACATTTGACTCCTGTAAAACACATCGACATGGGGAATAAATGAGTTTCTATAGGTCTTGGAGTTGTACACAAATGCACGATGATCTCAGATCCATCTGCTCCCCAAGGCCTGAAAGTGAAATCTGCTTCCAATCTTATGTTTTATGCTTATTGCTGTCATGCTGTTTATACACCCGAATGCTGCACATTCTCGTTTTGTTTAACATAAACAACAACTATGCACCGTCTGCTGAAACTTTGTCAACTGCCTCTTCCTTCTGTCTGGATAATGAAAAGACACAATCTAACAAATGCATCTTATTCTAACTGTTTGCTTCCAGACATAATACATCAAGCCCGAACGTAAGAACCAAGGGGAAAAAATTAGATGGATTTGGTTTCAGTAGACATAATTTCGCTTAGCTTCATGGAAGTCAGTAGAACAACACCAAGAGACCATCAGCCAACAACCTAAAACAGTGCTGTGACCTTTTTAATCCCACCCCAGAGCTTGCCAACATGCCAAGCCAGATTGGTCCTTTCCTGGGTTTATGCCTCATGTACAGACATCGGATTTATTGCGACAATATTCACTTTTAAGATGCTAAAGCAAGACCTACATGTGGGACAGCCTTCCCACATGCGCAGTGTTAGACCTTCCCCTGATATATCCGGTTGTGGCCCGCATGGATCTTGTCCAGTGTACAAATACAGGAAGCTGTGGACCTTTAGGTGTTTGAAGATTTGAATGCACGTAGCTATTCTGCCCCATGATACATCCAGTCAACACATCTGCAGTGGCCAACACCTCCAGGGGAGCTGAAGCTATTGTTCTTTAGAGTCTCCGTTACATCCGAATGTGCCGTGAGCTGTAATAGGCATTCTGCTCCTAGTAATTAGACTTAGCTCTGGTAATTCCTCTCTGAAAGTGAATTTTCTTCTAAATGAATGCTCTTATGGTCACAGCCAGGATTTGAGAAATGATGTGCAGAAAAAAAAAACCCTATCTGGCTGTCATTTTCTCTCGGACATCAGAACTGCAAGAATGTCAGTCCTATCCAAAAAAAATGTCATTGCCGTTCCCTCAACAAAATGACATCCAGTTCCTCAGCTGAGGCTGCAGAACTTCCATTAAGAACAACAGAAAACACAGAGAATGAGAAAAGAGAGAAAGCAGAAGAGACATTGATAAACTGATTTTAAACTCACAATGTGCATCACTGTTATAAAACATATGTATCATCTTAGCTTCTGTCATGCTAACTGTGCCAAATTCAGGGGGGGGAGGAAAATCCACTAAACAGCTCAGCAAAGCCCCGTCCAAAAATACAGAGCCTGAAAACTTTTGATTCGGCTTTTTTTTTCTGTTTCTTAACTCACATAGCTGTGTAGTTGCAACAAAACCAGTTCCCTAAAATTAGTTCCACCATGCATTTCCACATCTTTTAGTGGCTGAAATTTGCAAAAGAACACAGATTTATGCAGATCTCCTCCTTTACTTACACACAACCACTTTTCCTGCAGGATTTCCCCTGAAACTGCCCTCTGCTGCCATCAACCATCCCTCAGGTCTCAGGTTCCCCTTGCTGCAGCCTGCCAATCACACTATGCTGTATTCGTGAGTCCTATAGCATTCCTAGCCCAAAAACCAGAGCATCCCTGTGACCAGAGATATTCACCTAAAGGACACAAGGATGCTCCCTGGTAGCTGATCAGCATGAGTCAAATGCACACCTTCACTGAGACAGGGTAAGAGCAAGCTTGGCGCTCTGCTGCCATAGCATCCCCGGTACTGCCTCGGTGCACAGATCCGGATTCCTGCTTTGCCGCTGCACTGCACAAACCACTGTCTTTGGCTTATCACAGCCTCTAGGCAGGTTGCAGCAGAACTTAAAACACCCTCAGTGGGTGTAAAACAAACAGGAATGGGCTATCAAAATGTTTTGCAAATATAGAAAGACTCAGGAGTGATGGGGAAAGCAACAACATAAAGAGTCCTAGTAATAATTACTGTTATTGATATCTACTAAATAATCAGTAAAAAAATACAGCATTATGCATAGCTCTTGTCTCAGCTGTTTGATCATTTCATTTCCATATTTGAATAAAGAAAAGCTTATTTTGCTATTTCAGCTTCTGAACCAATCCAAGACATATGTAGGGATGCCACACACGCAAAATAAAACACACACACACATCCAACACCAGAGGCAAGACGACATTTTCCAAATCTAAAAAAAAAACCAAACCCCAAACCCTGAGTTTACCCTGAATGTGGGCGAGTTCTCATTTCACTGAGACAACTTTCTGGTGAATATGGCTAAATAATCAGCTGGGAAACTAAAGCCACTAAAAATCATCTCACTGAAGGATTTCTGAGGCCCAGGATTTGACATAATGCACAATTTATCCATGCAGTTCACAGCTCTGGTACATCTCTACAAGCCACATATTCGAGGCAGGGCTGGACATTTCAATAATATGAACAACAGGAGCAATAAGAGCAAAGAGTTTAAAAAAACCCTAGCAGTTCAGCGGGGATATAAAATCCTTTGCTTGGAAGGATGGGGGAAGGAGAAGAAAGTAAAACAAGGATTTTGTAGAAAAGTTCCTCTTTGAGTAAGTTATTCCGTAACAGCAGGGGTTTTAGCATCTTCCCTGAATCAAAACGGACCAGTCAGATTGTGAGATGGGTATTAAGATGGACTGAAGGCCAAATTGGACACTCAGTTTGCCGCCTCCTGCAAGAAATGCATTTTCATCTCAAAAGAGAAAAGAAATGCAGCTGGAAGCCAGGAGCCTGACTCTCAGTCCTTCTGCTTCTGTTTCCAGGTACATATAAGAGTTGAAACTTATGTTGGCTAAAACCTCTGTCTGCTGAGACCACCAGGGAAGCTCGCGGTCCCTGACACGGGGCATTGATTCGGGCATGCAGGGACAGGCTGACGGGAGGATTCACGCAGGATGTGCTCACCAGGCTGCGAAGGTTTTACAACGACCGGTGCTGTGCACGCACGTTCCCCGTGCCCCCCATTTTGAGCTCAAAATCAGGAAACGGTGAGGTCAGCTCCTGAGACGGCAGCCACGGCTGGAAAACAAGTGGCAATAGCAGAGCTGATATCACAAAAGCTCCTGTTGAGGGTTGTGTTTGCTGGCAGAAGAACAGTTGCATTGCTCATGTCTGGGAGTGTTGAGAATGACAAATTTTCTCCAACAAAAACCCAGTCTGAGCCAAGGTGCAGAAGCAAGAGAGGGGCTGTAAGTCCAGTCTGGCAGCTGACCCACCTGGAGGAGACCTGAACTCAATGCCAGAATCCACAGACCAGAATGCGGGATGCGATAATAAGGCCCCCACATGACAAAAAAAAGAAGCATTTGGGGGCATTGATGCACTGAGACAAAGCAGCCGTGAGATACAAGAGCTCAGCTCACCCTTTCCCTGCTCATTACAAGGAACAAGAGGCTGACCAAGGCGAGTGTGGATGGAGGAAGGAAATGCATCGTGGGACCCCCACCAGAGTGAGCAGGTGTCAATTTGTTATCTGGGGAGAAGCAATTGCTGAAAACCTCCTAGTCTTTGTGGCATTTCGTCACAACGACTATTTAACGAGGCCAAAGCACGCCCGGCAGTTTTCAGACACATTCCCCCTGCCATGGGGCTGCTTGAGACCCTCCATCAAGACAGGGAGGACATGCAAAGGACAATCTCGGGCCACCTTTTCCACCCTAGATCCCTCCTGTAGGCAGCTAAACCCTTGACCACCCACTTGAATACTTGACTTACTGGTCAGAAATGTTACAAGCACCAAATGAGTAGCCAGAACAGGAGCTTCCTTATGCCTGAGCATTGCCAAGACTCAGAAATACCTTTATTTTTTTTTGGCCGAAACAAGGATGTACATGCCTGTTTTAGGTGTGAAAGGCCTCGGTGAATGTATACCTGTAAGCGTGAAGTTTGAGAGACTGCTTGCTCTTGAAGAAAGCCCTCAAGAGGCTTCATTACACTGAAAACCCCATTAGTCCTTCTGCTCTCATGGTGGGGAAGGTGGCACCCTGTGCAGAGCCAAGGTTAGCTTTGTCCTGCAGAGCTAGATGTGGCTGTGGGGATCAAACATCAGCATTCCCAGTAATCAGAATCCAAATCTGGCCACAGTTGCTGTTTTTAGCCTCCAACACATTAATGCCAGTTTTTCACATCCATCAGCAGCATCAAGCCTTTTCAAACCAGGATCTTCAGAAACATGAGGCTCTCATTGCCTTCCTGCCATCCTGAAATGCATCCAGCCCTGAACCTACCAGCCGTGGGGAGAGCAAACAGCACGCCAGCAAAATTGCATCTGCCGACACCAGCCAGGCTGAACGCTGTGCCAAGCGCCACTACCATCCCGAGGACAGGGGGCTTGAAGACACTGCTGGGACCTGAATATTGTCTAGGCTTCCTGAGAAATTCCCTCACAGCAAAGCTGGCAGCACCGGATGGATAACTTGACTCCAGGTGACCGCAATCATTGTCAGGGACCACCACCTTCAGACCAGATCCCGTAGAGGGGTAAATTTCAGGCTGCCGTTTTGCTTTCTGTCGTCCCTTTTCTGGTATTAGAGATGAAAGGAAGCATCTTGTTCAGAGAACGAGTATGTTCAGAAATAGGCCTGATCTCTTTCTCTTGGGCTCACATCTTTCCTATGAGCACATAAACCTCAATCATTCTGACATTTTCATTGATCCCAATGAAAGGACAAATTAAAAGCTGATCGTTAATTCACAGTCTCCCTCTGCCCCTCTCCCACAGAGAGCTGGCTTATTTACATAAATTATTCACTCTGTGCTCCAGCCCAAATGCGTCATTATGCCCCAGAAGTTTAAGAAAACCCTCCAAAATGTGGGAACTTACTTGGGAAATACCTGGACTGCACCAGATCCTGCTGGAGACCTCCCCTCAACCACCCCATGATAACCATCATGATCAGTTTCTACTTCTCCAAACATTTGAGCCTATGATGCCTCTTCAAGCCAGTTTGGCTCAGTTTTGAATTCACAAGAAGTTTCCAAACGAGGAAATCAGCCTTAGGAGCCTTTGACTCAAGTTTGCCTGCCATAGCCCGTTGAGATTTCATTTATTTTTCAGTGGATGAGCCATTGGCTTGCAATCACCTTGTGCAAAACTGCTTCCCTGCAGCATTAGACCTGGCACAGAGACGGCTTTGCCCTAAACAGTCAGCGAGGGAAGAGATCTCAGTCTAGCTGGGGCTTCAGCAGATATGTGGACATGCAACCACATTGCAAACAACTCCAATAAGCGCGTGCAGCAAGTGTGAATCCTGACATAGGAAAACAGCTCATGCTCCAAAATGTCTCGCTACCTATAGCCTCTATATATATATACCTATATACCTATAGAATATACCTATATATACCTATATACCTATAGAAGGCTTCCCAAGCCTTCACTTGGCCAGCAAGAGGGGAAAAAGCTGGAGTGGGGCAAACTCCTGACTCCTTTGGCCTTGGATGCTGCATGTGCTTGCGCGCAGCCCCTCACCCGCTCCACCGTCTCAGTGCAACGCTGTTTGAGCTCTTCCACCAAGTATTCAACAGCCATGAGTTGGACTGATGAACAACATCATCTGTCCCCCTGAGACCTTAAAACTCCAGTTGTGCCTTTGCTTTTGCATGGGTTTTCCGGGTGGAAAACATGGAGTGTGATAAAGACCCCAGAGCCGTAGCAGGAGGAGGTCAAATAAATCAGACAAAGTCACAGAGGAAGTCAGAAGAGCAGCTAAGAGAGGTCATGGTCCACCTAAGACCTCCCAGCCCTGTGCATTAACCACAGCCATCCCTCTGCTTACATCTCGTTTTATCCTCTAAATGCTGGAGGCTGTTTAGCGCCTTTTTTTTTTTTTTTTTTTTTT
>VZSC01019217.1:1927-80828 GCA_013398225.1 Steatornis caripensis | reverse complement strand
TTTTTTGTGGGTTTTTTTTTTCCCCCCCTTTTTTCCTTTTTTTTTTTTTTTTTTTTTTTTTGGCTGTTCAAATATTTTACTAGCTGCACTGAAAAGAGAGCTACAAACAGTAGGGGAGAATCTCTCATGGCCAGAATACAATGAAGCGCATAAGTGCGAGGGATTGCTTCTTACAATGCTTGAATCAAAGATAAACATGAAAAGAGCTACCTCCTTAGAGCATAAAACAGAGAAAGACACCATTCCTGAGGGGAGCAGTAATGTCTTTAAAAAATAAACCATCCACCTCAGAGGTCAGAGCAATCTGGGGAAGAATATTTTTTCATCTGACAACTCACCTGAATTTCAAATCCAGGCAATTTGCTGGCAAGCCGCTTTTGGGAACAACATTGGGATGCAGGACGCGCTGCAGACAGAACCGCTCTTCCAAGGACCCCAAAGATCTCCACAGTCTTTAATTAAGGATCCTTCATGACATCCCTAGATGCTGGCTAGCAAGCTCTTGTGCTCAAACTGACGTCACGGCTGTACTGGGCTGACAGATCACTTCTGGGCAGCTGTGGGCACAGCGTGCTCCTCAGCCCCAGTTTTCCAGCCCAGAGCTGCCTTCCAGAGCTGGGGGCCATCGTGGCAGCCAGGGCTGGCTGTATCCCAGGGAAGTGGGCAGACTCATTCCCAACAGCAAGGGCGGTCTTGGGTGCCTCCTGGCAGACCCTCTGAAGGGCAAGGGGAAGGAAGCATTTTCAGTTTAGGAAACTGAGCACTCAAAATATTAAAGGTCCCTAAAACACACAGTGTCATGAAATTAAGAGCCATGGAGACACAGACAGGCATTCTCAAATCACTAAGGCCAGATATAAAGCCCCCTTGATGTCCTTCCAAGGGACTTCATTGCCCCAGGTGGAAGCCCTGGCAGCAGCACAGTGCAGCACGCAGGAGGGGAGAGCAGCCCCACTTGCAACTCACTGCTACGAGCCCCGGTGGCTCTTCACCTCACCTGGGATCTGCATCAGCACCCCCAGGCCCCAGGGTCGGCAACGCAGAAGTCACCCTTCAGCCCTGGGGTTGGAGTGAATCTCTTTCCCCAAGAGCATGGCTTTAGGAGGGGACGGAAGACCACTAGCAGAGCTGCAAGAGGCTGAGGTCTTTGCTTTGCTTGAATTTTCCAGCCAAGTTATCCGAGTGGTGAGACATTCGCATGAGGAAAAGAAGAAAAGTGACCTTAAGATGTCTTCAAAATTAATGCCCTCCTCTTCTGCCCGCCTGCAGGGAAGGAGCAACACATCTCACATGACTCTGCCGCATGCGACAGCCCAAAACATGGGGGATTTTATTCAGCCATGGGGGGAAAGAGGAACCAGCATTGTAGGGGTTAAAGCTCAGGCTGAGATGAAGTGGCACCATGTGAAAAGGAGTACACTGTACTGAAGGCATCAGGGCACTACTGAAGCCCACCTTCGTTGCCAGCTGCCCGAGTGAATTGTTGCTTCATCCAGGGGAGATGGAGGATTCATGAATATTTATCACCCTTTGAGAAAAGCTGCCCATCACTGCCCAGTCCTATACACCACGTCAGGGCTCTGCCACTGTCAGCTGTAGGTGCAAATTATTCTACATTTACACCTAGCATATAGCTCTGCAACTGCCCTGCTGCAGGGTCTACACACTTGGGCTCTGTTGCTGCAACGAGCAATGCAAAGATGCAGGAATCGTGGCAGGGACAGGCAGGTGCCCAGGATGGACACTGGGGCATACTCAGCTGCTATGGACACAGCCTTGGCAGCAGCAGTTCTTGGCGGGGCGGAGAAGGATGTTTAGGGGAGGGGAAAAAAAAAAAAGAACTATCAGAGAGGAAGAAGCAAGCATGAGGAATAAAACAAGCATGCACAGAAGGACTGAAGCAAAGCAGAGCTCCTTTCACTGGTATTCCCCCAGCACCTGGAGGCAGCCAAAAAGTTGGGGGGAAGAGGGTGGTGGTGTCTTTCAGTGACTAATCCTTTGAGGAAGAAAACCAAATTGATGTATCGCCCAGGGAAAATAAGAGCCCACCACCAGCACCAGAGGAATTTGATCGTAGGAGGGCTAAGTGAAGAAAATGCTTTTATTTTTTATTTGATTTGAAGACATGTCTTTTCCTGAAAAAGGGAGGGAGATCCCGCTGTTAAGCTACATCAATGTTCTCCTTGAGTCCTGTGAAAGCCTTCTGCGGACATCCGTGACCTTGGGTACGGATCATTTGGGGCATGTCACAGCCAAGCAGAGCTCCCCTTGCCGGATACGTGCCAGACAGGTTTGGGTGCCCTACAGGACCTTTGCGCTTCACATTTCGAGCCTGAGGAGGCTCAGCCTGCATGGTTACCGTGCAGTTATTTTGGACAATTTGTTGTCTTTCTGTGGAAATGGAACCTTCTTGTCTTGCTCCCAAAGCTGGAGCAGCCTTTGCTGTTTGACACATCCCCGTTTGCCTTGGCACTTTTTTCTCAGCTCTCCATCCTTGCACGTGCTATAATTTACTGTTTGTGCTTCCTCTGACATGTGATGGTCAAGGTGAATAACACTCGGGTTTCACCAAGCTGTATAACACAGTCACTCAGCGCAAGAAACACACTGCTTTAAAGAAGAGCAAGAAAACACCTGTATTTTTTCACCTGCCTCAAACTCCAGCTTTTAAAACACAAGGCAGACAGCGAAAGATAACCTCTACCAGTTGCTGGCCTGCCTGGAAAATAACTCCATTTCCACCTGGTGCCAGCAGAAAGCAGCTTCTAAACCTCACTCTTGCAGTATGGACAGGTAACACAACAGTAAGCTTGAGCTACCAGGACTGAAATGTAGTAAACGGGATGAGGTTCAACGTGTGCTTAGGAAGGGGTCAAGGGGTGTTTTGGCTCCAATGTCACTGGACTGATACGAGTCCATGAAAGCGGCTGCAAAGATAATTTAAGCCAGCCCACCAGACCACTTGTCTCCTCCCTCATGCTCCTTTACCCTCAAGAGATATAGAAAGAAAAAACAGTTTAACTATATTTACGGCAAACTCATGGCGCTCTCAGATCTTTAGCAGCCCAACGGGCCAAGCATGGGCAACTCTTACCCCTGGCTAAATCATAAAGCCACTGCAGGTGAGTCTAGCTCCCGGCATGCCACTGGACTAGCTTTCCATGCAAGGGCTCTGCTGAGTGTTTGGTCCCAAGATGGAATAAATTGCCTTTGTGCCCTTTCCATGCAGATACGCCCAGCTGGGATGCAGTGAGCCACCGGCTTAGAAGTTTTTATATTCTGGCTTGAAATTCAGTTTTGCTTAAATGGGTCCATTTTGAAGGGAACCTGAGGCCGAGCGCATGTCACATGCATGTTTTTAGTGACGGCATCGTTCTTTGCAAAGAGCACTGGGGACACTCAGCCACAAAACACGCATTCACCCAACGTCAAAGACGCCCAATATTAAAAGCAAAGCAGCTCCCAAAAGGCAGTGAAGTCGGTTGCCAGAGGCCACCCATTTGGGCTGCTCCAGGCAGCTGAGTTCCCAAGCAAGCAAGAACGGGGCTGGGGGAGTAGAAAGGATTTTGCATGGTTCACGTGTCGGACGCAGCTTAGAAAGGTCAATCAGTTTTGCAGCGGGAGCCAAAGAAGAGGGAAAACTGCAGCTGATTAGGAGGAAGGGGGGAAGGGGAGAAGGAATCTGTGGCCTTGCCAAAACCTTTGTAAACAAACTTCACTGCAATGTTGCAGATGAAAGAGCAGCGCCCGACGAGCGGGATCCAGTTCTTAGGCATAAATCAGGAGCCGCTCCAGCAAAATCAAGGAAGTCATGCTGGCACAAGCAGCAGGAGAATCACCTCCTCCTGCTCCCAAACAATAGCCCTGGGCCCCCAAACACAATTCCCCCCCTCCCACATAGGAGCAGCTCACTTGGGTGGTAGCATGGCTGAGTGCCTCCGGTGTTGGACGAGAGTCGAGCCCCTAAAATGCCAGTCCCTGCCCGGATTTGGGAAGCGAGGGTGCATCCACCGAGCCGTAGCCAGTCCAGGAGGAGAGGACAGTGGTTTCACCTCCAGCTTCTGGATTTCCTTTGTTCCTTGCTCGTGGCAGGTCTCTCAAACCTGCAGCCCCTCTCCCTGATAGGGAAAGGGTGATTGTCCCGAAAGCAGATGAGCAGTGACACAGACCGCACCTCGCTGACAGCACGCTGAGCCACGAGCCACTTTTTACACCCTTTTACAATAAATATTAGCTGGAGGGGGCACTGCTTTTCCCACTCTCCCGCCAGCACGGCCTCTTATTGTTTACTCTCCCCCAGCAGTCCAGGCGCTCTTGTTAATGTGCTGTGATTGAGTAGTTTGGAGAGGACAGGGTTTGGGGTTAGCTCCCGGCTCCCTTTGGAGAGCTGTTTACTCTTTAGTGGTGCCTATGGCCCGCTGAAGACACTGCTCCTTCACCCCTGCTGAGTCCATCTGCTTTGTCTGCCTGTTTTCCTGCTGCCACCGGCAGGCAGCTGGCCTGCGCATTTCAGCTAGCTGTTTGTAAACCCCTGGAGGGAAAAATAAAATTAACCCCATAAAGAAGGGGGCTGGGAAGGATGGGGAGGAAGGAGAGCGTGGAGCGGCTCTGCCTCCCAACGCCACTCCCTCTCCGCAGCCGCTGGTTTTCCTCCCGCACAGGCAAAGCCTACGAGGACGGGCGCCGGCGCGGGGCCAAGCACCAGCTGATGTCAGGATGCTGCTGGCACCAGGTGAGGATTTGGATGGGGTTTTTGTCTGGTTTTGTGGGTTTTTTTACCTGGAGCAGACAACGAGCAAGCAGAAGGTTTTAGCTCTTCTTGGGTCCCGATGTCTCTGCCCCACAGCGTGGGCAAGCCAAGAGGGCTTCAGACCCCATTTCTCCTGATCTTGAGGTTGTCATAGGTCTTCACTGGTTCCCTGGCTCCTGACACCCCTTGGCCACATCTGGCCCAAGCCACCAGCAGGCACAGTCCCCATCCTTCCCCACCATAGACCTCAAAGCAAGAACATGACTACCAGACACCATGATCATGGCCGTGGGGTCAGGTCTGCTGCCCCACACTGTAACCCTGCCTGTGCCTCTGTCACTGCCCTGCCAAAACGCTGCATGGACATTGCAGTCAGCGGTCCCTGGGAACCCACGTTTGGTCTCAGGGCTCCAAAAGAAGTTTAAGGAGCGCTTGACCAGTGCCACAGCTGGCACAAGCCCTGGGGTCACATTCGTTAGAACAGAGATATCCCCATGGATGCCTTTTGAAAATCAGGCTCTGCATCCTCCTGTAAATCAGACCCTTTGCAGTTTAGGTGAGGGCCAAGGCGGCTCCAGTGTTTGCAGCATCACTGGTCACACCAGTGCTCCCAGTCCCCCCAGGGGCATGTGCTGCCAGCAGCCTCAGAGGTCTCCTGCCAGCCCGCAGGGACTCTCCATGGCAGAGCCAAGGATCACACAGATCACACCGGCTACATCCTGACCCTGCAGGGAAGGCAGCAGACATCTGGCATAAAGCTGGACCAGTGCCTGGAACGCACAAGCTGCCGCAAGGGGTTTGACCTTCGGGTCTGGCAAGGGGTTGGGCTCTGGGCTCGCCCCTCCGGCCACCACAGCCTCTGCTACCAGAGTATCCAAATCCTTTGGTCTATCCAAAACCCTCCGAGCCAGTCCTCACTTCTGCACAGACTGATGCGATTTGGGATGTATTTAGCCACCAAAAGGTACAAGCGATAAGTGAGCTAACAGATTAACATGCTGGGTGCACGCAGGCAGATGCAAACACATACCTGCGTCCACACTCTCACCACGCAAATACAGCAACTGCGTGAATAAATGCATGTATGCCGGTGTTTCATATGCGCATGTACACCCTCGCGGCATTCACCAGCTGGAGGTTACTCACGTGGAGCTTCCCCCAAAACCCCCCCAGCTCTGAGTGGAAACCAGGGCTGTTCCTGGTTTGCCTTTGTCCTCCCTCAGGTCTGCAGGAGTAACTGCAATCTGCTCCTCTTCATACACAACACTGCCAACTAATAGGAAAAGTAAGTGGAACCAGAAGTTAGCTACAGTTGTCAAGCCAATATTATATGCTGGGGAAACCAGCAAGAGTCACTAATCTCCAGGGAAAACTGCAAGCTCCCATGTATACAGACTCCCAGGGATAAATAGGTATGTAGGATCTAGCATCCCCCTGAGACCTCAGCTACTAAGCCCTGGGGAGTCTTCAAAGCATCTTTTGTTCTCCTTCACGCCGCCCACTAAATCCACTGAACGCGACGGCCTTAGTCACTGCTCCGTGACACCTCT
Source organism: Steatornis caripensis (assembly GCA_013398225.1). Classification (NCBI taxonomy): domain Eukaryota; kingdom Metazoa; phylum Chordata; class Aves; order Caprimulgiformes; family Steatornithidae; genus Steatornis; species Steatornis caripensis. The sequence goes on along the minus strand of VZSC01019217.1, from coordinate 74,528 downwards.
CCCGCGCAGCGAGCCAGCCCAGGCAGGGGGAGCAGGCAGTGCTCGCTCCAGCAGCACGGCGCTTGGCACAGGTAGAGCAGATGCCAGGTGCATATCAGCAGGCAATCGCGCATCGAGATCTCACATGTGCACACCGCTGCTCGCTGGAGCTGCAACCAAAACCCTTCGCAAAATGTGCTCCCCCCTCCCCTCCTATGCCACCTCTGCAAAATGGCAGCTGGGAAAGCAAAGCTGCATTGCTTGTCTGACAGATTTACCCTTGTGTCCCTCTCTCCAGGTGTGTGCAGCTCTTACTAACATTACAGAGAGACACTCCAGTGCCTTCAACAGACAATAGATACCCCTCATTGTTTGAGTCAAAGCCTCTGTAAATTACAATTACATGGATGTCCTGCCATTGGTCTGGGTCCATTAGAGACACTTATTTTTCTTACCCTCATTTCCTCTCTCCTCTTCCAAGTAATAGGCTTTGCCGATGACTGTTCCATACTGCTGCCCATCGGAAATAGCTGCAGGCGGGACAGGCTGAGGATATTATCTCCCCAAAACCTTGACTGTACAGCAAGGAGAGAAAATGCCACCTGCCACCTGATGGGGACTAATTTCCTACTAGGAAAAGTTGGTTGCTAAACATCTGGCCTGACAGACTAGCGAGATGATTTCCAGCAGAGTTGAAGAAGGCAGCAGAATATGCACGCGCTGGACTGGAGACCCTGGCCACAGTTCAGCAGAACCAGGCTGCCCAAGGTGATAGCAACAACAACAAAAACCCTAATTTATCCTAAACCTCTGGTTACCAGAATTCTCTGCAAATTGTGCAGAGAGCACAAGAGCACCTTTGTGTAGGGGAATACACCACCACAAACAGTATTTTGTACAAATTGGGACCTCAGGCTGCAGGGAACCACAGGAGTTTAGCCTGGTCCCACCTACCAGGTGCAGGTGCCTAGATTTTCCAATATTCCCCCATAGCCGATATAGTAACAGCCACTCGTACCTCGACTGCAATGTAACAAACCACTGACCTGGGGAGGAGGTACTCTGAGTCTTCCTTCTTCTCTCCGTGTCCTTTGAGTGCTGACAACTTAGCAGGGTTACTGGTTCCCTTCCAGTAAGGGATTTGGGGTCCTACTTTCACCGCAGGCTCGGTCCAGGCTGTTTCTGGGAGCCATGGCCAGCTGTCGGATCCCACACAGCAAAGGACACCCAAGTAGCCGAGAATTTGTGAGCTGAGATGATGAAATAGCCTAGAAAGAAATTGTACCTTTCGTATTCTGGGGAGCCCGGCATATTTCCAAAAGCAAGTCCAAAACTTACCTATGGGATCTTTCACACAAGTGAGCTGAAAGCAGACCTGGATGCTGGAATACTCCTTTCCCGAGGGAAATGGGAGAAACTGCAGTGTTGAAATGGTGGGGAATTGTCCAGGGAACAGGAACCCCAGCAGTGATGGGACACACCGGAGAACCGCAGGGTAGGGCTGCTGTGCAGAACCCATAGCATCGTGGTAAGTCTGTATTTTGCAACACAGCTTCACACTGAGAAATTAATTATCTTGATTTGAGAATTATTTTTTGTAAGCAGTAGGTTGTGAGGAGACACTTTAGGAGAGAGGGAAGATAAAGGAGCTCTGTACATGGCCACAGAAGTGAGACAGCAGGAGGACCTCTTGATGTTGCAGCTCAGCCTCCTGCCCCTGTTTCTTCTTCCAAGGCACAGCATCATGACAAGAGATGTAATCTCTGTCCAAACTTCAGACACTCATCTGATTTTGCTCAGTTTTTTGGTATTTGGATGAAACTGAGTGAGCTTTTCTAGCAGTCTGACAACAGAGGCTTGGCATTGTCACCATGAAGCATGAGAAAAACCATGAGCCAGGTTTGGAAATCAAGAGATTGGCTTGAAAAGCAGAAGATTTTTTTTTTTTTTCTGCATCTGTTTAGAAACAATACACATTCTTTGTGTTCAGTTCCAGTTCTCTGAAATGTCAGGGTCTGGGCTTTTAAGGAAATTTATCTTTTTCAGCCAGAAGGAATAAGAACTATTTTTTTTTTTCCTCGTTAGTAATTCTTGTGCAGTTGCATAACACTAAACTCCAGGCTTTGGGGTGGGGGAAGAAAGCTCCCAGAGACTTTCACAGGGCTCACTGTCAAATTAATCAGTGAAGCGGCTGGTCATTGGCATGCATATAAATGCACGCCTGACTCGAGCTCCCACCGTGTGTGTGTGTCCACTCGCAGAGTTCACCTCCCATGCTGCATGGCTACGTGAGTCAAGAGCATCCATTCAGCTGCAAGCACGCACGGCACTCATGAAAAATCAGGATCTGCCTTCCTATTTGTCTGTAGCTTTCATTAAGTAAGGTTATCCCTCTACCCACTGCGAATTTCTACTAAGGTTTGGCAGACCGGAGCCTTTGGACATGAGCACCCAACCAGGGTGGTAAAAACCTTCTTATTGCTTTGATGTAAATCTCACGGCTGAGAGACCTCACAATGAAATACATTGGGCTATGCAAAAAATAAACCCAAAATATTCCTCTGCCCCAGAAAAAAACCCACTGTAGTTGTGGCGTTAGGCAGAACCTCTCCCCTGATGGCGGCTACTGCATGTCTGGTGTGGGCAAGACAAGAGTCAAACCTTTTATCAAAGAAATGGGCAGTTTTCCCCAAGTCTTGCAGTAAAAAAACGGCCATCAGTTTGCATTAAAAAGAAAACACAAACTATGTATGAAGCATTCAGCCATGGAAAAGTGCTTATGTGGCTCTCGGGATCCCTTTCTTTTCATCAGAATTCACACGAAAAGCCCTCTCGCTGCTTTCCGTTGTCAGCATTAACTCTTCCAAAATGATTGGCATCAAAGGTAGCAAACACTCCCTCCTGACAAAAGCCCCCTCCAGCAGCCCCTCACCCGCCACCGTCCCGCTCCCCACCGCTGACAGGTCCCATTGTGCCTCCCTCCCAAAGCAGCTGCACAATGAACAAAGACATCAAGGCGCAGGGGCTCGGGTTTGTTGAAGTTGTAGAAGGAAACACAAGCAAAGGAGAAAAGTGGAGCTGAAGGGAAGAGAGCAACAGTCATTGACTTAAGAGCGTGCTCGGGAACACGTGAGAAGCAGCTAAAGCCTAAAGGTTTTCTGCAAATGTACCTGCACAGGCATTTCTGCCTCTGATTATCCACTGTGCTGGGCTTTCGATAGCATCAACATCACAAAGCTAATTGCACTGTAAAAGTAACAGCCTATGAAATTTTTAATGGAGCAGATTGCACTTATAATTTTTTCCTCTGTGGTTCAATATACTTCAATATCTTTTCTCTCTTATAGCATTTGATTCAGGCTGACAGTGGATTTATACAATTGCCTTTCTCCACAACACGAAGACTCAACCACAGGACAGCATTGGTCCGTGTTCCAGCTGGATCCAGGCAGCCAAGGGCCGCAGCCGGATACTCAAACATTTTGAGGAGCATCTATAAAACACAGCCTCAACACTAAATCACTGATACATAGATATGCGCAATCACTTATCACCAGTCACTGAGTTTGGGCATCCTTCTGCCGTGGCATTGCACAAAGCAAGAACAAGGAGCAGTGGCCCTCACACAGGAAGACATAGCTCCTGGGCTTCTACTGTTCCTCCAGGGAAAACATGACTGGGAAAGGGAAAAAAAGTAGAAAATATTTGAAGAGTTAGTGTCAGGGATGGACGTAAAGCAGCATTTAAGGTAGGATGAGGATAAATTCTAAAGACAACATGGGCCACTGTGCTAGAATGCAAGAACGCGAGTATTGATGAGGGCCAAACTCCAGGGAAGACTGCAGGCACTAGGCATCTTACTGCACACCATTTAGGTCCAAAGCTGTCACGTCTCACAACCACTTCCAACCCCCAAAGCCGAAAAAACCTGCCATTGGCACATGGTTGGCTTGTGTCTTGCAGTCACACCTCTTAGGAAAAATGGATCATCTTGTATTGATGCTGATGTCCAAGACAGCAAGAAACATCCAGCTACAATCACCTTACCCGCTGCCACCTTCATGGAAACTAGGATATAAGCATTCATCGCCCTCTGAAGTTCATCGCTCATCCAGGAACCAGGCATCCCATTGCCTGAGATCCCCGAAGGACACACTCCACGTACAGTGCTTGCCTAATGCATGTGAAAGGCAACGAGTCCTGCACAAAGCACAGCACTCAGGGTCACGTGAGTACAAAGACATGGCTAATGAAGGAGAAGGAGAAGAATAAGGTGATGTATTGGTGTTCTGCAGATGGAGCGGGGAGAGCCGAGCAGCACAGGGATCCACAGATGTTTTTCATAAGATCAAAACAAAACATCCTCTCAGCTGCTTCATACCAATATCATGAAATTCCTATTCCCTCAGAGATAACAAAATGATCCTTTTTCCACATTGTCTCAGAAAATTCCTGGGTCAAAAATCCCAGCTCAAGCCAGTTCTAAATACTGGCAGACAGGCTGTGAAGTGTCTACAGACCATGAGTCTACTGGGCTAAATCCCGTTAGAAGAGATGGGATCCCCCAACTGGAGTGTGTCACATCAGATAAAGGGCACAGAGCAAACAGAAGAAATGAGGAAGTGTGCCCACACCCCAAAATTAACACACACCCCGAGGTGCCAAAAATGACTTGATTTCCATACTGAGCCCACACTAAAATGATCAGCCATGGTCTGCGCTCAACAAATGATCATCACATAAAGACATGACCGGTGCTACACTGATGCCACCGGCTTTCACATCTGCAGAGAGTATCAGTTTTAACAGCACTAGTGGGAAGCGTGTGCTGCTAACTCACACAAACACACGCACAATCTAGATATATTCTAATAGACAGCTCTAACCCATGACATTCCTGCAGGTCAGAGTTAAAATAAAAGGCAGAGATGCGGCACGCACCTCTGGTTAGACTGCTGGCTGGCTCGGCGCAGAGGCAGCCTGCAGTTAATCAGCCTCCTCTCTCCACTAACTGTCACTGCAAACAAAGGAATTAGCAGAAGGTCTGTAGGGAGCATTGAGATAATTTGGCTGGCTGAAGAAAAGAGAAAGACAAGAAAAGCAAAACAAAATTACTGAGAAATTTACTTGCGCTGACCTCTCCATAAATATTTAGATATAATCATCATTACCTTGGAGTAAATTAAGTTATAAACAGTCTCCACAATTGCACATGATGAATGCGTATCGGCATCAGAGAGCACTTTATTGCAAGTTAATGTGGAAACAGAGCACCTCAATCAATCAGGATGCAGAAATGCTGTCTGATGATATCAGCCTATCTCAACCTATTCATACTGGACACTGTACACTCACTCACCCACCCACACCCACTCCTCCATTCTTATTATATTAACAAACACATATCGAACCACGGTAGACAGTAAGAGTTTGTGGAACTAGAATAACAAGGGACATACAGTACGTGTCCTCAGTCGTGCTAGTGGTATTGTTTACATTACAGCAACATCTACAGTGACTGAGGATACGGTCCCCCCGTGCTGAGTTCTGTATACAAACACAGCCGAAATCCATCTGGGTAGGATTCACCCAACTAGCCGCAGACATCCACGACGGGGATGTTGAGCTGATCACCGTCATCTCCTTTCACAGCCAGCCAAGAGAAATCAGCATTTCCTGAGCACAACTTTCCAGACCTATTTTAGATGTCTAGTTTAAGAAAAGATGAATCATGCCCTGGACTCCTTCAACTGCCTCGGCTCAATCTCCACAGACCCTTCCGGAGCCCCGTGTGACTAGTGCTGAAGTCAGCATCTACACTGCAGATGCCAATTTGATGAGACGAGTCCCACCCGCTCTGACCGAGAGACTTGAGGGTTTAGGAAAAGCAGACAACCACATGGCAAGCAAAAGGGAACCTATCTGAACTGCATTTTTGCATGAGAAATCCGTGTAGTCTCCCAGGGCTGATGACTTCTCTGGCTTTAGAGCTCAGCTACTGAAGAGGAGAGCAGAAGGGAGAGTGAGTTGCAGAGACTTGTGCCGCTCACACCTCTTCTATGCCTTCACTTTCAATGTGAGAGCTAAGAAATGACAGATCATGAGCTTTGCTTTCCCTTCAAGGCATAGAGGCTCATTCCCTGCCCCTACCTGGCCCTGCATCTCAAGCTCCTGCCCACCCCAAGCTGGGGCAGTTGTAAGTGCACAGCAGGTTATCCAGTGAGCTCTGTCACGGCACTGTCAAGTAAGGACAAGCTTTAGGAATTGGCTTCTTCACAACAGCTATCAATCACCCATACCTTACTATTACCATCACCCAACACATCCAAAACTTAGACACGCTGCAGACGCGAGACTAATAAGAGATTTCCATGCTGCAAAGGAGGAAGGAAGATGGTCTAATGAGACAACCGATGATGAAAGGGTTTATAAAAAAAGGAGCATGATCAGAGATTTTATTAAGGCTCATGACTCCAGCAAGGTAGTGAATCATGCAAGAGCACAAAGATTTTAACCGGAGGGTATGTGTGCCTAAACCTACCAAGAAAGTCACTGAAATAGGCCTTAACACTGTAAAGCACTGGACTTGAGTCAATTCAAGACATCAGTGCATCATGCTGTGCTGATGGTCTTAGGAAAAACTGTCTTCGTCCAGTTTTTCACTTCAGGGTTTTCTCTTATGAAGAAAACTTTAATATGCATTTCCCCACATACACTGAGACGTCCAGTTCACGGTGATGCTCAACTTGAATTTACCATTGCAAAAACCAACAACAATAGACGACTCAACAGATGAAAAGTGCCAGACAGAGAAAATAATTAAAATGCAAACCAAGTGGGCTGAGAAGATCCTTCTCACAAGCAGGTATTTATAGCAAGAGGTGACTGTCTCTACCCTGTTACAAGGTGAAATAAAAATATTCCTCTTCTTACCCTTTTTGGATATAGCCTAAATAGAGTAAAACAAATCTCAGCCTGTAGCTGCCTTGTTCCTTAAGCCATGGGACCTTTCAAAAAGAGGTGTCGCAGACGCCTTTGCTGCTTTTGCACCAGCCCTGCCAGTTGCTTCTGTCAATGCTGCCCCTCAGTGCTACAATACTGACCCTTAATCCGATAATTACCTGGACCAGTAAATCATTGCAATTAAGCCCACTTCCCAGCTGCAGCCAAGGACAGCCTCCCAATGGGGCTCCTACCGCCTCGACACAGCCCAGCAGCGCAATGAAGCCCATTTTGCCAAACACTGTCTCATCCCTACCAAGCCTTAGTCTGAAGGGAAAGAAAGAAAGCGCTAAATCTTTCAACACAAGCTGAAGATTTCTATAGATACTGAAAATCTATTGTCAGGCTCAGATCAAGGGCTTTTTAATTGAGTGAAGAACTTTAATTAGTAAATCTACTGACTTCTAAACACAGCAAGACCTAGGGCTTCGGTTTACCATTGTGCAAGGACAAAGCAGCTTTCAAGGTCTGGAGAGAACTTTCCCTTTGCTGCCCTACCCCCAAACATCCAAAACTATTGCAGCTAATTGTGGGGATATTTGGATGGCGCGGTGGCAATCAGGCATTGCTTCTCTTTAGCTGAGGGAAGTGCTCAAAGGAGTCATCAGGGATGGTTATCTCTGAAAGGTGAAGGAGTCTGAAAAAAACTCAAGGTGTTGCTAGCAAACAGAAAGATCAAAGTTAAAAGCATTTGGATGGATAAAATAGTTACAAAGGTTATTACTTCTTAACATATAATTTACTCAAATCACTCCCATCTGTCTGCTTCCATGGTCATATGAAAAAGGAGACCAAAGGCTTAGCTCCCAATACATTAAATCCTAATAAATCCACCCATGTTTTAAGTTGTAATACATGAACCACTTTTCCTGGAAAACTGTCTGCAGACCAGCAGCAAAGGCTTTAAAACATATTTGTTATGGAATCAAAAGAAGAAGGGATGAAACGGCAGCAGCTCAGCAGTGAAGGATTGCTGGAAAAGCAGAAACTAGAAATGTAATAATGGGAAGATGAAGACAGGAGGAAGCAGCTTACCAAAGGGAATTGCTTTGCTAGGGAAAGGCAGCAGTTTATGGCCTATTCTTTATTAGCTGAGGAAGTCAACGCAGGCTTCTAGGGGAAAAAAAAATAGGAAAGGAAATAAAAAGGAGTTTAAGATCATTTTAATGGTTTGAGGCCAGATTCATAGTAGACCTGAGCTGTGTATGGGGATCTCACCTCTGTTTCTAACGTTTCCTGATGTTTTGCCATGAAGTGATGGCTGGGACGCTGACGAGCATCATGTTTCTTCCGTGCCACTCCACATCCTTTGCCGTGCATCCACCGTCCTGGCAGCCCAGGGGATTCCTCCAGCAGCACTCGGCAAACGTCCAAATCACCCTCCACTTTCACGGGTCTTGACCCACTTTGCAGAGATGTGGGCAGCACTTTCCCCACCTGGCCACCGCAGCAGTAGATGACACACCGTGGCTATTCTTATGAACCACATTTCCCTGCCCAGAGACAACACTTTGGCCACACTGTGGTGTGTTTGCGGAGCAAGGACGGTGCAGGAACACATTTTCTCAGCCCACCTTGGAAGCCAGCTGCAATTTTTGACCAGATGTTCAAAACAGGAGAAGGCTAGGATTTTGCAAGCAGGCTGGGGAGGGAGAATGGGGGCTTCAGCCACAATATCACACACATACATGGCCCAGACACCTTTCCTGGCAGGAACAGGGTGATATTTTGGAGAGGTTTTAGTACCCAGGGATTGATACATATTACCCACCATCAATAGGCAGCTTCTGGCCAAGTGCAGCAACATCCAGCTTACATAGTTCGCCCACATCTGTCCAGGAGAGGCCAGGAGCAACTTGATGTGAAACTTGTACAGGGAAGGGGATAGGTGGGGCCACGTTTCAGCATCTAACCGTGGGTGACAGCAGCCTGAGAATATTTAGTGGTGAGAAATGGTGAGAAAACCTTTGCATTTCACTTCGTAGACCAGCGACAGAGCAGGGCACTTGGCATCGTACTTGCCCATATTTATTGCATGGCTACAACACATTAGGCCGCTGGTGCCTGCAAGGTCAGCATTTACAGAGCACAGCGAACAACATGACGGTCCCGCAGTGACACCTGTCCTAAATGTAGCTCTTGCAGCAACACAATTTTGTCTTGGTAAAGTCAGACCTGAAGCTAAGTCAAGATACTTCCTAAGTTATGGACAATTTGCAGCCTCTGGTGGCATGGTGGCACATCACAAAGACACAAAGGCATTATTTTATTTAAATTCTTCTTATGGGACTTATTTTCTTGACCAGAAGACACTGGCATAGCAAAAGGTTCTGCTGGCCTGTTTAGCATAATCTAGAGTTAAAACACAGAGACAGTATTTCCTACATTGGCTCATTGCTTCAAATCTTACCTGATATCCTGCATCGTGTATGAGACATCTGCACTACATGCTGGTGGAACAAATCTGTCAGCGGAACGAACGTGCAGGGACAAATCCATCCGTGTTGCAACAGCAATGGTGTTAACCCAGGGGAATGTTTTTGGCCCACTAGAGTCAAATGGGATTCAGAGCAACTAAGTCTCTATATGCATCTTGGAAGACAAATAAATGACAAAAATAGCATTAGTGGAAGCAGGAGTGCCTGTTCAGTATGCTGAGATACACTGGCTCGACCACGGCTGTGGCAGTCACACTACATTTGGATTCTAATTAGCACCACTCAGTTACGTCCTATACAAATCCATCCCTTAGTTAAAAAAAAATTAAAAAAACCTTCTTAAAACCTATCTTGTGTTATGCCTTCGGGGCAAATTTGCTTTTATAGGCATGAATAATTCATGCATGTTCATTTATTATTAATTAATATTCCATGAACACGCATGGTTTATTCACCCAAACAAAGCACTGCACCCCACATGCTCTCCCTGCAGCCTGGCATTAGCTACTCGCTGCAGCCTGGCTGACCAAAGAATTAGATCAGGATCATTTATCACCTTTTTCTCCCCAGAAGCTACTGAGAACATTTTGACACTTCTTGCTGGTCACAGGTTTTCTCCGTTTCCAGAGCTGGAAGAGTGCAATTCAATTCCACCGAGCTTAAACATTTGGGAGAAGTTGAAAATGTGGTTGCAAGAGGGAGGCAAGAAGAGGAGTTTGACTTTTTTGGTGGGCTGTGCCAGGCTGCACCCATTTCCATTTTGGAGAAGCAATGCAAAATGCTGGTCTCCCTAGGTCATCACGAGGGTCACTGGTCAGCAGGGTTGTTGGGGGGGGACTCATTTCTCATTAAGTGCCATGTCACCAACACCCACAGCAGCATTTCCCACATGGAAGTATCTCCTGTCAGAGACACTTCATTGCTTATGGCAGAGCCCATGCCAACCCCATTTCCCTGCTGTACAGGCAGTTGGCTGAGAGCACACAGGGATTCACCAGCAAAGCCAAGAAACTAATGAAAATCTCTTCCATCTCAATATAGACCCTCATGTGCATCAACTCTGGCATCAGTCCACACCATAGTGGGGCAGACGGATTTTTCTTCTCAGCGTCCATCCTCTGAAGAGCCTGTACTTGTTGGATTTGCTCCCAGTCCTGGATTTGCCCCTGACACATAAGCAATGCCTGCAGACCCAGCAAAAATCACGCTCCGTCGCCATTCATAGGCAGCTTCAGAGGAATCCCAGCTGAGCCCCTTCAAGCAAGGTCAGACCTGCCACTCGTAGCTCTCTGCAACCATCTCCATCTGAAGACTGGTAAAGCTCCACATTTTTATAAGACAGGCAGAGCAGGACTACCAATCGCTCCGTAAAAACATCACCCACAACACCATCCTCATCATTGTCTCCACACAGGCCCAGGAGGTCTTCGGGTGCAAGCAGACTCGCTTGGGTCAAATCACCACCTGGATCTTCTTTGCCCTCCCAGATAGTGCCCACAAAACCACCCAAAGGGATGTTTACCTCTTGAATCTTCACCTGGTAGGAACAGCCCTGTCGCGAGGCCCTCCTGGACGCTCCGTTCATGTCCCAGGTCTCAAAACAACCACCTTACCTGCATCCTCGGTGTTACAGTCACAAGGATGCAGGACCAAGAGCTGGATTTTCTTTATTTGGGCTAAAACATTGCAATCCCTTTATATGGTCCTATGCGAGTCCTGATTTCAAGCACAGGAATGCTGAGAGGAGATAGCAGAAAACTCCCTGTGCGTTAGACCCTGGAACGGCTTCAAATCGGGAGTTAGCTGAAGCAAACAGAGGAGACACGATTTTGGCATTTACTAAGGGTTGAAGTACAGCGCACAGAGAGAGGGGGAAAAGAGACTATCACAGGAGATGTTCACATGGTGCTCAGCACAACAGGGTACCAACCGGAACGATAGCGGGTCCCTTGATATTCCTGAAGCGGCACGTGGAGGAAGAGAGAAATCAAAAGCAACAGCAATCTAATCAGTTTTAGATAGTGCTGGGTCCAAATCAGAGGTCTAAAGCCAGATAACCCCATCTTTGAGAGCCTGGAGAGGGGAGTACAGACTGGGCATGAAGCCCACCATTTTCCTTGTTTCTCTGTAACGGTTTGAACCAAAGGACTGGGTCCAAATTCCCCCAGCCGTGGCGTGTTTCAGATCCAGACCTGAAGTGCCTGATTGCAGTAGATACCCCGGGCACCCTCCTATTGCCTCGAATTGTTTTACAAATAGAGATAAGTTTAGAAACATTTTGAGAGTTACAGATAATTTAACACACAGGGGCTGCTCTGGGAAAACTTAAAACTGTCATAATTCATCCTCCCCTTCGCCCAGTCCAGAAATGAAAGATTAAACCTAGGAAGATTTATTAAACTGACATTTTAATAGAATTTTTAGATTTTCCATGTTAATAGTTTAAATATAATTGAATATCATGAAAGGGAGGCATACAGGATGGAGCCAGTGTCCCCCAACAATAAGAATGTTTTAAACACTGGGGCATATTGCTAATGCATAATTTAGTCTTATTTGCATGGCCCTTAGAACTGGGAGTAACGAAAACACAAATCTAATTAACAGAGTGAAAGAAATGCCTCCACTAGCAAACTTCATCACAAGCTCCACTACCACACACCCACCCTCCCCAAGTTACAAACATGAAACAGATGGCAAGGAGGAGAAAAAAAATAAAAGACATCACATGTTACCTCTTGGAGAGGAAGAGAGTGGGGGGAGAGAGAGAGAAAGCAGAAGGGACAGGATGGATAACTACACTACTTGACGATGCAGCAATTAACTTGCTGAGGGTGGAATAATTCTTGCAGTTCCTCTCTGGTCGGAGCACTCTCCCAACTTAGCTAAGAAGTAGATGTATTGAGTGCAGTGGAGAGTAAACCAGTTTTCATAAATCCCACCAGGAGTCCGTTTCGCTTTATGAGATTCGTGTGAAAAATTGAAAATTCAGGTTTTTCCAAGTGCATCTCTAATCAGCAGCCTGAGCTGTGCAGGTCCCCAGAGGTAAGCGATCACAGCACAAAGTAGGGTTTCACAATCACACTGAGCTGCTCCACTGCATTTTTAAAGGTTAGACATTAATTCCTGATCAATACAAGGAACAGCAGGCTATCCCCTACCCCTGCTTCCAGAATTGTCTTACGTTATTAACTGAGCCTTGGCTTTGAACTGAGCCTTTATTTCAAATCACAACTCGGGGCTGTAAGACGCAGAGTCCTTCCACATCCAGAGCAGAGGGGGCTGAGAAAGGCCCTCACCAACACCTTCTTCCGCGTGCAGAGACAAATCCACCCTAGTTCTGACTGGCATTTAGATTTTTTTTTTAGATTCCTTTTATTTTTTTGAACCCCATTAGCAAAGTTGCTAAAGGGAGCTGATTGGCTGGGTATGATCCTCCTTTGCTGATCAGAGACAAAACTTACTACAGGTTCACCCAGGTAACTGGTGGCTTTTGACTTCCTTACTCAGGAGGTACTCCTCTCACTGAACAGTTGAAGGCTTGTTGTGCTTGGCATGGCCCAGGCTGTCACCTGGTTAAACATGGACAGCAATGAAGATGTCTAGAGCTCAGCCGTTCACCGCAGTCCTCCTTCTAGTCAGTATTAAAACCGCCGTGCGACTGAGAGCACAATGCATTCCATTCTAAAAGAAATGGCTAAGTTGAATCAGATGAATCACTCCAGAAAGGTCTATATTTCTGTCCGTTGCTGATACATTTGGACCAAGTATTGGGAAGCTTTCTAATTCAGTCCCCAGAGTACACAAACACACAGGCATGCACCTCCATACACACATATTTCATATTTTGCATATTTCAAAAATAAACACCAGACTTTTAAGCTTCTCCATGCCTAGTTGGACTATGTAGAAACAAGTCATTCCAAATCAGTCTTCATGTTTGAGTATCGCTCCCTTAACAATGTGCCACAGTAAACTTAGTTTTGCTGGGTTCCTCTGTGCCATTACCATTACGAATTTCATTGACATCAAGTCAACTCCCTTGAGCTCTGAAAACAAACTCAGTGTGTCCCAAGCATCAAGTTTTCTTGCAGCATTTGAAAAAAAAAATAATAATAATTCCAGGCTGCTCAACAGCCTTTAGAGGTTGAAAATTTTCTGGTCTTCTCCACATTTGCACATTGGGCTGTCATCTGCTTTCCATTCACGTGATAGATGACGGCTGCTCTTATGTGAAGACCCAATGCAGTTAGACATGGTCTAGGTCAGTGGCAGGAGGGATGCAAGCTGGTCAGTCAATCAGATTTAGGATCGATTTTTGATTGTTGGTCATGCTGGTTCTTCTCCTGCCTTTCTTTCCCTCGTGGCAACACTCCTGCAGCTTTGAAGGTTTCAGCTGCTAACTGCAAGAGATTCCTGGACTTCAGGCAGCATTTTGGGGAGTTTTTGGAAATCTTCACAGTTAGTCAGGCCTGGGTTCATTAGCATGAACTCACAGTCTCATATTTTTTACTGCCTCTCTTCAGGGCTCATTTATTCCACTGAAATCAAACACAAGCATTCCCCCAAGGCATCCTTGTCACATATGAAGTGACTGGGCTACACAACACACTCTTTCCAGGTACTGCAGCAGGTACAGGAAGGCTTACAATGGTTTTCGGTGTCATATCAATTCATTATCAAAGGGAAATTGATGAATATCCACTTTTGCTGAGTTAGTCTCCTGATGATTAACAAGCATGGATAAAATGTTATGCAAATTAGTGGCTGAGAAGGGAATTCTGGAACTGAACTTGAATAAGAAATAAGTCATTAATACAACATGCTTTTAACATCTGTTGATTGTTTCTAGTGTTATGTTTATGGTGAAAATATCTATGTTAAGATTCAGTGAGAAGAACGTAAGATGACCCCGTACTCGTGCACGCACCCCTCTGAACGCCCTGCCACGCTCAGTGTGAGAAAGCTGAGCAATTGTGGAAAAACAAACGGGTCCCTACTCCTGGTGAAGAAACACAATTTATAATCCGGATTGCTATTTGTTCACCTGCTCAGGACACCTCAGTATTGTGTGTGCTTAGCTGGCTGTGCAGAGTTTCTCATAAAATATGAATATCTCTTCCAGATACAGACGGTGCTTAACTTGCGTTTACTGTATGAACAGTTACAGGTTTCTATTATTATTTATAAGCCTACAGTGTGAGAAGCTTTTCTCTAATGCTCAAGAAGTGGCAGCTTCTCTCTTGCTAAGGACAGACAGACAAGAGGACACAAAAGCAAGGAAAAAACCAAACAAGAGATGCGTAGACAAGGCAAACTAGATTTTCTGTGAGCCGCACAGACCATCTAGGTGTTTAAAAACAATTAAAATTGGAACAGATTTGGGCTTTGCAGTGTAAAGTACAGTTTGTGTCTTATCCTGCTGGTACAATCCAGTCTGTCTGGGTTCCTTCGCACGGGGTTCTTCTCGGGTTTTTTTTCCCAGGTTGAAGAATGAGTGATGAAAGCCAGCAGGTAAAACAGGAAAAAAAAAAAAAGTTTCTTTGAAGATAATCTATGGTTCTCATAGCTGCCCCAAAGGGTCTCTGACACAACACAGGAGAGGAGTGGCAAGTTAATATTTGGAGGGAGTATGTCAATGGTCTTTGAAAATGAAAAAANAAACAGGAAAAAAAAAAAAGTTTCTTTGAAGATAATCTATGGTTCTCATAGCTGCCCCAAAGGGTCTCTGACACAACACAGGAGAGGAGTGGCAAGTTAATATTTGGAGGGAGTATGTCAATGGTCTTTGAAAATGAAAAAAGAATACTGTGACACAAAAAAAAAAAACAAAACAGTGTCAGAATAACTGAAATGTTCCTTTGTGGGAAAGAGGCATTGGGATACACAGATGTAGCCCACACCCCTCACGTCCCCTGCGGCAGGATCAAGACCTCCCAGGAGGGCTGGGTCTTCGTAGGAAATGGTGATCATCACAGGGCATTTTTAAATCTGTTTCTGCAAAACAGCAACCTTACAGTCTTGCAGACTTTCAAAGGGGAGAGGGAAAGAGGGACAAAAGGAAGGAAACCTCTTTCCTACCTTCTTCCTACCCAATGGTTACTGAACTACCCATATGAAGTGGAAAAGGTCCGAGAGGAGAAAAACAACCCATCTGCAATAGCAAATAAACTGTGAGCAGGGCAATACATGCAGGACACAGCACAAAGAGTTTCAAGCCATGGTAGTGACACAAGCTTCACTTTCTCCCTTCTGGGGTGACCACCAAATTCACCCCATCTTCAGGTTTTAGTGTTCTCCAAGCAGAGAAGGGCTCAGGTTGTAGAGATCCTCATCAAAATCCAGGGTAGTGATTTCAAAGCCCTCATTCTAGATCAGAGCCACTTCTATTTTCTCCATGCAATGTGCATCCAATGCATTGCAACCCTCTGGATTGAAACTCCAAGCTGGTATAAGGAATGAGAAGTCATGGTGGGATAATGAAACCTGGAAGTCATGCAGCGTAACTGCAGTGCAGGGATCAGAGGTGCCTAGTCATTAGGCTACCAAGACCAAGAGTCACCCAATTTCTTGAACTAGAACCCACAGGCAAGTTTAAATGATCCCTAGCAGTTCTCTGTATCTCTCATTCACTGCCTGCTCGTAAGTGCTGGCTTCACCTTCATTCTGCAAACCACAGTGGTGGGCTACTATATTTATTATCCCATCACAATTAACCACCTCTGATTAGTTCAACTAATTACTGGGTGCCAGCAATTACTCACTGACAGGCCTCCTCAGAGTCTTTAATAGCTGTTCCCACAAGATCAAACAGGTGAAGGCCAAAAGAAGAAAGCAAAACAACTAAACAAGTGGGAAATGAGGAAAAGAATTAAGAAATCCCTGAACAGACCCAGGTCCTTTGAGACCCAGAGTAGCAAACAGCCCAGCTAATTAGCATGCCTGTTGCTTTGCCAGCATGCATGGAAATTTTCCCTCCAGCCCTTTTTCTTGCAGAAGTTCATGATTTGGGATTCCTCCACAATACAAACACAAGACAGAATGCATTTGCACATTCTCATTTCCACACTGCAATGGCCCTCCAAAACACTAAATTGCGTCTGGGTAATTTTGCTTAGAGGATGAATTTCAGATCCTGGGCCTCCAAGTGGAGGGGTTTTCTTTGCATCTGACTGAAGACCTCTGACAATGGGAGGGATCAGGGGAGAATGGAAATGCTGACAAAAGGATGGCCTTAACTGATGGGAAACACACTTCTTTTATGGATCTCAGAGGCAAAAATCCTGAGGAGGACGCTCTACATGTTGCAATAGCAACTGCGTGTTTTTCTGTTTCAGATCCTGCCAACAGAACAAAATAGAAAATAAATTGTTAAAGTCACTCATAGAAGTGATCTTGATCTGTATGAAATTCTACAGGATGCAGGAAAAAAAATCTTAGAATTCTATCTGATGCTTAGAGAATGCTCTTTCTCCTATTGCCATTGAATTTTATGGAATTCCCCTAAACAGGAGAGCATCCAAATAATGTCTTTGTTTCCAGGTCTGTCTTTTCGCACCTGTGGTGGGCTTTTCGGATGGCTGGTGAGGTCAGCTGAGGTGCCAGCACCATCTTGACCTCTGACTTAAGTCAGTCTTGTTTGAGCACACTTGTCCATGGTAGCCATGGACATGATAGTTTCCTCCTTGTGATGCAGATGTTTGCTTTCCCCAGCTGTGTGCTCACTTGGCTAAAAGCAAGTCTGGTTACAGGCAGAGCATGAAAGTTTCTGAAGAGTGAAACAGTTCATTCTCTTTTCTCGGCCTCTTCTCCCTCCTCATTCCTCGCTTGGCTTCATGCTTTGCCCCCGTGGCTATAGCGCTTGGAAGATATCTGCTTCCGCACATTCTACTCCAAAGCCCTTTGTCTTGAATAATACTGATCTGACAAGTTTTAAGGAAGGATTTCATGGTATCCATGAACAATTGTGTTGGCTCCCAGGTGGCTTTGTAACCAGAAGCCAGCTAGCCACAGACAACATGGCCACAGATCCTGAAGCATCTCGGCATCCCAGAACCAGCCTCCAAGAACAGCTGAGACCTTCAGACATTGAGCAGCTTGACATACGATAAGCTTGTTTCAGTACCTTATCCCTCCCTTGCTCCAAGCATGATTTTCTGAAATGATGAATTATTGTTTTGCAAATAATGAGTTTGCATTAGAAACACACATTATTTCTTGATTTGCCCCTCCAACATGGAAAGACTGCTGCCAACACAGGGGAACGTGTCCAACACTTTGAGCCTAGCTGTGCCACAGGCGGTGATGGAAGCACTGGAAGGCTGACATGGGACAGGGTGTCTGATGGAGACTGGTGGAAAACACGACCCTCCTGTGGACACGAAGCTCCCTGAGCACAGCCCTTTTCCCTAGGGATGGGCATCAGACTTGGGTATCCATGTGGGGTGGGATGAAACCCTCTCAAAGCCAACAAAGGCAGGATCATCCGCAGACCATGGATGAAAGAAACACCTATCCCTAATAATGTACACAACACTGCACACAACCCAAGTGCACTCCCTGCTTGAATGAGAAAGGACAGTGAGGAGACCTCTCACACCCTGACAAATAGCACCACACAGGTCCTTTCCCTTTTTGAAGAAAAACAAGGCAGGGAAGAGGGGGAGGGTACAGCTGAAGCTAAATTGTCCCATAAAACATTTTACTACAACCAACTGATTAACATTTGACTCTGCTATAGAACCTGAACAATGCTAACGGCTGCAAAATGCCTGCCTGAAAAGGCGATGCAAAACAATGTGATCACACAAAGAGGCCTCGCCAAGGCGGGAAGGGCCCCCATACAGCCCCCCTGCCCAGCCGCCAAGTGCTTTCATGCTCATGCTGGCTACCTATGCTGAAAAGGCACAGGAAAGGTGTTTGTTTCAAAGAAAAATCTTTCCGGACGAAGCATGTGCTGCAGAAAGGCAGGGCACACGCTAGCATTCCCCTTTTACAGGAATGAAAAATGCCTTTTGCTCTCGCAAATCAGAAATTCTCCTCAGGTCCTGCTTTGTGCCCTCAAGGCGCTCTCTACCCATGCACAAACTCCAACAAGCTCAGCCTGGGGGATGCCTCCCATCCTGCTCGCGTGGACATCAGGAGCACATAAGGACCAGAGCAACCAGCCACACAGCCACCCCCTGTAGTTCATTTCTGCAGGGACATTCAACTTGCGCCACTCACATTCTTCTAACGTACTGGATGAGTTTTCTAGACCTAACAAGATTATCATGTGAACTGGATTAGAGAAGACTAGGTTTTAACTCATATGCTTTTGCTAATAAATTCAACGCTGGAAATCATCTGAGGTTCATGCAGCCACAAGCATCTCTAAGGTTAGATTTGATCCTTTTAGTCAGCCATAAGCAATACTTTCTCCTACAGACACACATGCACATAACACAATTTTTTCCTTAAAACTCTATTCATATGGTTTTTTTAAATTCTTTTCCACTTGCTTTTTATGATCAGAACTGCCAGAGTATCTCCTTCCAGAAAGGCTTTGGGAGACCTCAAGAGCAGTATCTCATGGAGCACAGGTCTTGCAGGCACCTCCAGCAGCAGAAGCAGAGCTGCAAGTGGCCTCCAACGTGTGGAGACCCATTAGGAAAGCGACAGGAGGTGATGCACTGCCATCTCACCCACCCTCCAAAGTACAGCAGGTTTCAGTGTCCCAAGCTCAAAGACAAGCAGGACTGACATCGAGGAGCAGCAAGCCGTGGCCTGAGGAAGGTGGGTACAGGAATTTCCAAGAGCGACTGCTGTGAGAAAATCAACACCAGTAAGGAGCCTCCTGGGTGGGAGAGTATCAGACCAACTTGTCAATCAGAGGGCAATGGCTGACAAACACAAGTTCCTTGCTATGTCTTACAGGGGCTTTTTTTCGCCCACAAGCAGAAATTCTGGCTTTCCCACATTCATGACAAGACATCTCTTGCAAAGCATCCTCCACACTCCACCGAGCAGGTAGCAACACAACGGTGGCCAGGTCTGACCTTCCACTCCAGGTCCACCAAAAAGCAACCACGGGCCATCACGGGCATGTCAAGCAATGCCAGGTAAGGCCCCATTTTCAGGGCTGTGTGCCCGCAGGAGGGAGGTTTCTATTGTTCAGAAGGGAGATGTGCCCAAGGCAAGCCCCGCTGCCCTCCTTCACCAGCCCTGAGGAACAGGGGGCCACAGCGTGAATATCCATGCTGGTCTGGGATGTTTGATATCAAACAGAGAGGAAATTAAGATGCTTGGGTCTGTAACTGCTTTACACACTAACTCTGGATGGCATGAAAACGTAACCCACTGGTTTTGCCTTTATAAGCAATACTTGGCTTATTCTGTTTCCGAGCTTGTCTCCTGTGCAGCGTATTTCTTTTACTGATAAATATTTATGCTCCATGATTTTGATTTATACGAGGGGCTTAAATATTGTAAAGCTGGATACAACCACCATAAACCAACATAAAACAAAGCACTAGAATCCAGAATGGAGTGGACTAAAAAGGCATGGCTCCTGCAGCGGCCAGATTTTACCCCAGAAATGCCCTCTTCCTCCCCGGGACTGGCACAAATTGGCAGATTCCCCCTCTCTGCTTTAACAATTGAGATTCCCAAACCGTGTGTATCAAACAGGAGAGGTGTTTGCAGTATTGCCAAGGTTACTAGAGTGAAAACATTGCAAACGGCATTTGCATGATTGTACTTTCAAATCCGAACTTGTAGCAACAGTGCATTTTAAATGAAGGTGATTTATAACTCAAACCAGAACACTAATCATATTCTGGAGTAATAGGATTTATTTGTTGGTTGTTTGGTGGTTGTGGTTTTTTTCAGCTCAGAGACAACAAGCTATGTTCATGAAAAGGGAGATGGCTGGGCTTAGACCCTACCCCAACAACATTTCGAAAGGATTAGAAAATCAACACAAACGTGCTCCGTTTTCAATATGTGGTTCAGAGTCTGTGTAATCTTTAATGCTTCCCTGCTATAAGAACATCCTAAATTGCTAAGCAAGTTCAGACAATTGCCATTTTAAATGAAAAACTCAGATTAGCACAAAAAAAGCAGGAGTCTTGTGGGGATCAAGAATGGATGTTTAACAGCACCCAGCTGTTCTCCAGCTATGAAACTCCTTACTCAAAGCACACTGGGCACGTTATGAAGCCATGCTCAGGCCTCCACCAAGACTAGGATTTACAGCCCAATATCTTGACCAACTAAAGGCGGGAGTAGCTGCCATGTTCCCCATGACACTGGATTTCTGGGATTGACTGTTAAGGTCCTGGGGCACCTAGCTTAAAGTCATGCAATATTTATGGGGAGAAAGAGCTCGTTTAGGCCATAATTGAGGAGGCACACTAAATCTCACGGCCCATATCCTTACATGGAATAAATGGATTAAGTCAATACACACCGTCCAAAGAGCTTGATTTTAACCTCCACACCCTGTGCACACCAGACTTACGGGAACAAAGGCGCTCCATAAGGGATAGATGGTTACCAGAAATAGTTCCAACAAATTCCCACATTGTTTTAACAAAAAGAACTTTTCCAGACATTTCTGAAATATTTCTGTAAAGCACGTATTAATGCCACTTTCTAGGGCTAGTTTTAATACATCTATTGTCGGTGGTGGTCTGTCAGGCGAACCTGTCAGGCATGGGAAACCCAGAGTGCTCGTGTGGTCTGTAACTGCAGCCACATGACGAGATGATAAACTTCATCTGACTGGTGGGAACTTCATATAACACACACTAACCTGGTCATTTAAGTTGCATGATCAGATACATATATACATTGGCGATTAAGTTTGGGCTAGTTCGAGGGGTGCGAAGTTAGGCACCTAAAAACAGAGCCTAACATCCCTAGTTGTGCTTGGAAATTTTGGCCCTAAGTATGTTCATACACTCACTGATTTTATACAGTATGTGTATATATACGTATAATTTCACACGCACATATACATACATCTATAAATGAAAAAAATTAATCTAAAATGTGTCACCCTGCAATCTGTCAAATAAAGCTGATATAATAAATATGTCACTTTATTTAACAACTGATGCTGAAGAGAACTAGGCAGAATGAAAGAAATCAAGACAGGGCTTAGTAAAAACACTGAGGAAAGCAGAAATTAAAGCAATCAATCACATTCTCGTGGAACGTCTACACCACTCGAAATAATATTTTATTGTCTGCTATTGATTGGATGCCACTGAACAAAATTGCAAACAATGAATCTGGTGTTATAAACAAGAATCACAATAAGAATAACTTATTTCAAAGCCTCGGCCGCACCACAGTTTGCATTCTGCAGATTCAGGCATGAAGCATTGGCCATCTGCTTGCTCTACCACCGTCACCTAGGAAAACATGCCTGCTCATTAACAACAGAAAGGTCGGCATGCGATGGTGCCAGAAATAAGGGTACACTCTTCTTTTGCCCTCCTTTGCATTTTAAGTGTGAGCATTTAAAGTGGCACTGGTTTTTTTTCAAACAGTGAGATCTCTGTTCAGGGAGGAGGAGGAGAACACCTTGAATTTTAGCCTCCTAGTACAATCACGAGAAAAAATCAAGGAAATTATACTAAATCAGAGAGCAAAACATGGCTGTAGTACACAGCAGACAAACCCAGGCAACTTTGTGGAAAAGAAAATTTCCACTGGCCCTCCAGCAGCCACTGGCCGCAAGTCCCCAGGTGTTTTGCCCTCACTTGGATGGGATGCTGCCACCCTGACCTGAGCAGGGACAAGGGGTACGGGTCAGAGCCCAAGTTCAACCTGACAGAAAGAACCATGTGCAGGACAAGTCACGAGAAACTGCAAGTTATTCATCAAATACCTCGACGAACACCACCAGGACAACCTGAGAAGCAAGGTGCTGCTCATGCTGAGCACTGGTCTGAAGATTCATGTCCAAAGGATGAATTACCACAACATGGTGCTTTACAGCCATGAGGAGTAGGACACACAGTTGCTACCCAAACCCCTCTGAGCTTGGTTTTTGTCACATGTCAGCCATTTACATACACGTGCAAATGGCATGAAAACACTGGGCCAAATCCATCCACGGTACAAATTCATTGAGTTCCAGCAGATCTACACTGGGTGCTAATTTGGCTCATTATGTATAACGGAACGTAATTCTAATTGACAGTTCTGATTACGCCTCACATTACTTCTGCTCTAATTTACCCACATGGGGTGATAAAAAGGTAATATACAAACTGAGGTCTGGCTCCAAGGGTGACAGCAACAGGAAGAAGAAGGAAAACCATCCGTCGACCTGTGCATGATGGCCAGGGATGGAGGTGGAGGTATTCCCCCCACTGAAGAAACATTTACCCTGATGCTATTCAGGAATCAGGCTGTTTCTGATTTTCCATTACACAACTGTATATACTCAATAGTTTGCTACCCACCCCTGCAATATCCAATCTCTACTATTACTACAGATTTTATGCAGTGGGAGTCCCTATAGGCATCCTGGGGGTAAAAACTCTGCTTGGTATGTGAGGGAGAGTGTGTTTATGCATGGGCGGGATTACAGTTTGGGAGATTTGGAGTTTATAATTATTTTCTCCCATCTGTCTCGTATATTCCCTCTTCTCATACAGACTCTTTGTGTCTCACACTAGAAGACAATTATTAGAAGACAATTAAGCCTACAGGGATCGGTGGTGCCAGCCCCACCTTTCTGGGGAGGAGAAGTGCGTCTAAGGGCTTTCTGTTAACGTGGATGAGAGTCTGGTACACTGGATATATCAACCAGTTTGGAAGCAAAAGCCCTTGTCCTAGTGAATTATAATTACCTCAGTAAGGTCAGCCTAGACCCTCTTGCCAGGATGGGAATGTCCTCGCAGGGCTAGGACTGCATAATAGCGTCCATGGGCAAACCCATGGATCTTAGTGAATTTGTACTATGGATGCTTTGGGCCCAGAAAGCCCAGCTGAGAGCACCAGGCTGTAGGAAAAGTTAAAGAGGAAAGGCACAACTGGTTGAAAGACAGCATGCAAAGTGGTTAGGAACGCTTCACTCCCAAACCTGCAGAGGCTTGCCTCAGATCTGGGTCTGGCCAACATCTTGGTCGATGGCCTTTGTTGAAGGGTCTTGTGAAGAACGTGCTTGTGAAATGTATGGTGGGACCAAGCCTGAGAGGGCTGTGAGTGCTTGAGAGGAGCAGAATTCAGATGGACCACGACCTGAAATGCAACTATCTGAAAGAAGGAAGAAGGAATTCCAGAGAGGTGAGTTCAACCTCCTGCCCTCAGGAAGGAAATCTCCAGAGCACAGGCACAACAAGAGGTGTTGGTTTATGGGGCAGGCAAAAGGGCCACAAAGAGCCAGCAACGACAGCAGCATCTCATCAAAGTTGTGGGATGTGCTGTACACAGGGAGGCACACGAATCTGCCATGGCACAGGGCGGGGATAATCCCCAATCTTCCTGCTGGGGAGGCTGAGGGCAGCCGCCCTCATCCCAGCCTCTGGGCTCCCTATCAAAGACCCAGGATGGGTCAAGACATGTCCCACAATCAACCCAATTTGCTCTTTGGCCACTGCTGAATTTCGAGAAGCAGCTCTGGCTTTGGGACCAAGCCAGCCTGTGCAGCGGAGGACGAGGACACTACACATGCATGGCACAGATTTTGGGGTGGGCGGTGCCCCGCCAACAGGTTAGCCAAAGGTTGTGCACCTACGATGAACATTTAAAGGGGTGGATGGAGCCGTCACAGAATCACAGAATCACAGATGCACAAACCCAAATTTGTCCAAACCTGTGCAAAGGAAGGCATCGGCGTGGAGGAAAGCAATCTGGCACCCTCTAGTGTGATGCTCTGAGAAAAGCTCTTCCCTCCCGCACCCTTCATCGTACCTCAGCCGCACCTTTCCTTGCAACTGCACAGGCCGTCCATGCCTGCAGGCTCAGTCTCATCAGCGCCCTTTAATTGCCATCCACTGTAGCAAGACGCAAAACTCATTAGCGTGAGCAGCAAAGCATCACAGTGAGCCTGTCAGGCCATTTGCCTCCCAAGACTTCCAGCAGGCACAAGCCTGATCTGTAGGAGACATACAGGCTGGTGAGGCTTTGAAAGAGATGATTGCCGAAGTTTTGGGGAGCTGGCGTGGCTGAGACCGAAGAAGTGCCAATGACAGGACGCCAGGGCCACCATCACACACAGCGCCGCGTGTGCGGGGTTGAGCATGAAGGCAGAGGTGTCCCAGCATGCGCTGGAAAATGAGAGACATCACCATTTCACAGCATTAAGCCAGGAGAGAGCAGATTCAGGTGACTGCGTGAGATCTGGGTGGGGACATTTGTATTAAGAGAGTCTGAATTACACAAAAACCCCTGAGGACTGGCCAAGGTCTCCCAGCACAGCCCATTGCCAGTGGCGCAGGCACAGCCACAGCTGCCCGCCCGAGAACACTTCGCCTTTTACGACTTGACTCTCAAGCCATTAGAAGAAAAACAACTTTCTTCCATTCCTAATCACCTTCACCGTCCTCCAGTGAACTTTTGGGTAATGTATGCTGTGTCATCAGAGCAGCGCTGCTCCACGAATGGCAAACAAGCACCTGTATATTTCTGAGGATGACAGTTCACATTATCATTGAACCCATGCAGAGCACAGGCAGGAGGACATAAAATACTCTCAAGCCAGAGGGCACCAGCCTCTCCCAGGGGCTGAGACCACTTCCACAAACACTACTGAACAAAACCTCCCCCTTTCCCGGGGCTTTGCAAACAAACGGGTTTTGGGGTCTAACCATGTGGCTGTGGGACAGCAGTTGGTGGCCTGACCTTCAGCACCTGAGATGGGGTAGGTGGGATGGCTGCCCCAGCAGTGACTGCCAGCTCTGTCAACCATCAGAGACAGGACAGGGTAAAGTCCCAAAAGGCCATGATATTGCAACTGGTACTGCTAACCCGTTAACGTGAGTGTGCCTGTCAACCCTGGAGAGCTGGCATCTAACCAACCTTTGTGCCACCGAAGGTCACCCCTTCTTGTCACATCATTCTTGGCATTTTCACATCAGAGGTTTCTATGCTCTGCAGAGAGTTTTGTGTTTGGTTTAGGGCAAGCTTGTCACCCTAAAACAGTCTTCTATCCTCATCCCTCATGCTCTTCCTTGTCCTGTTAGTCCAATAGCAAAGGATCCTGCTCGGGTAGGAGGCAAACCGGGGCCATGTGCCTCCTGCATCACCTTTCCCATTCCTCATTGCCCTCCTCCAGGTCCTCTGCATTAGCCAGATATTTCCCACGGAAACGAGCTGCCGGTTAACGCAAGCCATGATCTGGCTCAGCTCTGGTTAAAGCTGGATCCAATTTTACAAAACTCATCTCACAAGCAAGTTCATTGCCTATAAATAAACACAAAACCTGGGACGTTTGCCTGGCCCCTGAAACAATAGGATTTTTGATACACAGCTTAAATTTTTATTACTAATTAGCGTAACTGAGGGGGAAACACAAAAATGCAGGCTGAGCCAGAGTCTAAGCAAGGTTTTGCAGGCAGATCAGCCAGTGTAAACCCTTAAAGACCTTTAAAATGCCCCTTGCCTGTCATGCTAAATTGCACAGTCACGTTGCGATGTGGACACATTCACAGAAGACTAAGAAGTCGAGACCATCCATGAGACAGATTGCTCTCAATTGATACGCATATTGTAAAAAGTGTGATTTTTCTCCTTCATAGTTGTAAGATCCCTTCTTAAAATCAACTTTTATTTTCAAACCATAGACTCACCAAAAATGCATATACTGAATTCAGTGAGCTAAAGTTATCAGCGAGGTGACTCAAGCCATGTTCCAGACATTAGAGTTACGGTCAGATCACCAGCCCCCAGCAGAAGCAGCAATTGTTTTGGAGGCGGGACAGGAGGATAAACATTACAGCAACTCACCCACACCGGCCTTTCCACTTGCAAACTGCAGCTTCCTCAACACGTACAATGCTTGAACCTTTTTGGAAGCCCACAGAAAGATACAGCCTTACCTTTAAATATTACAGGAGCGGCGCTTCACAGGACATCACTTTACAGACGGGTATTGGCAAAATGCAGTGGGGATAAGTACGGCCCTCGCCGCTGCAAAGCAGGCTGATGCCGCTCCGTATCTGCCTGCCACTGCAGGTGCCCAGGGAAGAACAGCAAACAGACGACGCTGGGTGTATAAAATTGGGTTGCATTTTCTAGTTATGCACTTACAGAAGACACAGAAGGAAAAGAAACGGGGGCCCAAGCTGGATACTTGATCTACATTTGTACAACAGCGCAACATCGTGCTTGTCCACATCTACAGCTGTTAAGTGCTACTGCAGTAGTAAAACTAATACAATAATACCTAAATCAAATGAGACACCTTTCATCTTCCCCCCGCCCTCCCTAAAGGTTTTGAATATGAATTATTAAATGGAAGTCAGAGGGCAGGTGATTGCTCAAGGTCAGCCGACACATCTCCCTCATGGTCAGTGAAGCTGCATCTGGTGAGGGTTTGGCCACAGGATCTCAGGAAGGTCTGGACAGGAGCTGTGTTGGTGAGAGCAGAGTGAAACCAGTGACAACGAGAGCAACAGCCTGAGCTGTTGTGAAACTGAAGAGCTGAAACCAACCATCAGCTCCCTGCCCCTACTTCTCAGATGGAAAAAGAGAGGAGTGCGCAAGCAGCGGCACTTATCTGGGTTTGTGCCATTAGGGGAAAAGCTTTACAGTTAACACATTATTTCTTGGCTTCCAACGATTAATGAAACCGACATAGATTTTTCTCAGTATCCCTATTACCTTATTTTTCTTGCTTGTCCTTTAGCCATTACTTAGTTTAAACATACTGTTGAAAGTACTCCCATCAATGCTGGTCAACAAAGCATTTAGGCACGTGCTTAACTCAAAGCAGATAACTAAGGCACATTCAGCAAAACTCACCCATACGCCTCACTGTTTTTTTCTCTGAATAGGAGCCCTCCATAATTTTAAAAGCTGTATTTCTTTTCAGCATAAAGTACTGTAGCTGCAAAAATCAATGTGCTATGCTCCATCAGTGTGCATCTGTCACTCAGCTCCCAGCACGGGAAAAAGAAGAGGCACACAGAGAAAACACTCACCCAGTCCCTTTCCTTTAAGAACAGCCAAGAGTAGAAAGATGCATAATTTAGCAGAACGGTTTTATTTGTGTATAGGGCTATTTTAAACGTCAGCTAAGGTTATGCTCTGGGTGTTGCTTCAAAGTCATTCTGAGTCGCTGCTCTCCATCTTCATCTGCTGATGGGCCCCCAGACAGTGATGGAAACATAACTTCCCTTGACATGAATAACCTCCAATAAAGGGGCGACTTCCCTTTTGATGTGCTGATTAGAATAAACGAGGGAAGGTGGAAGGGAAGAGGAAGGGGATCGTTGCTCTTGAAAAGCAAAGAAAACAGGTCACATCCTGCTCTCTGCTTCTGTGGCGTCAGATTCACTCCAAGCTATTTGCAAAGCAGCAAGAAACTCATTAGATCGCTGCTAAGGGTATTGATGGAAATGCAAATCTTTACCTACAGTACCTTATTGTGCAGCAAACGAACAGCAGGCTGAGGAAAACCAGAAAACTGTAGTCTCAAGCCCGGGAATCCAGCAGACTGAAGTGTCATCTCTGTTTTTCAGATCTCAGTCCAAAAAAACCCCAAAGTCTGACTTCACTCAGATTTTCCATTAGTTGCATCAACACCGGCTTTAAAGAAATTCATCCAGGTCTCCATGAGCCTGAATAAGGTGAGGATCAGAGCCTGAGTGCTCAGTAAATCAGCCTTGGCCCGGTGCAATACGAAAGGGCCATGCTCCGAGGGACACAGTCCGGCTGGCGCTTCGCAAGACTGAGGGAAGTCTCCTCCAGAGTCGAGCTTTTGTTTTGGCCTGACACAAGACTTGCCAGAGCCAGTAATTCTTCCCATGATCTTCCATGGGCTTTGGAGTAGGTTGCTCACAGTGAATTCAGCTTTGGCTGGCCAAAGCCATACTTTGTGAGATTATCCAGCTTGGAAACCAGGTAGAAGGTTTCCAGAAAAACCTTGTCTTGGTCTTCCAACGGATCCTGCTGCGACGATGACTGCGTCATTGCCCTGGTCCCAGTAATGTGACCTGCAACTGGATCACACAGCCAGGGGCTTCCCCTCACTAAGAAAGTGCATGAGCACCCCGCATCTCGACCCCTCCGTAGGGTCTGCACTCGCTGTCACATACACACTTTCCACAGAGCGCCAAACATTGTCATTTACACCCATAAAAAGCTGAATTCAGCACTCCTTCCATAAAACGGATCGTGAACCCTTAACACCACTTGCCTCTCCTTGGAATAATAAATTATGAGTACAAATGGCAGAATCATTATCAGTTTCAATATCCAGTCATAAATAGTCTTGTAAGAACACTCAAATGATGGTGCTTTATTGCATTAGATATCACTTGCCATTAATTACAGCACAAAACTTTTGTACTTTGATGAAAAGCGTTTTAGCCAGCTCAGTTATAAATTTAAGTCTTAAAACAAAAGTCACCTCAAGTTGTGGGTTGTTTTTTTTTCCCTCTATAGATCCGAACACAAAATAGAATTTTAAGCTTGGAATGACACAAAAGCAAGGTTTTATAAAAGCTATTTTATTGGACACACATTCGGCTTTAGCGCTAGCAGCAAACAGAACCTGTGGGCATTTTTTACAATAACATTGTTGGCAGCTGGATTTCACTGCTACAGATACTTCCCAGTTTGTTTGGTTTACTAGGGGTTTTCTTACCAATGACCAAGTGCTGTTCTGAATCAACGTGATCTAGTTTACATTTCTGCTCCGTTTCTTTGGTTTGGATCATTTCTCCTTCTGTCACTGCAACTCACCACCCAGGACAGAAACTCAGCGGGCTGCAGAGCAACTCTGGCATCAACAGGAGCTGGTGGGTTCAGTCCCTCACAAATCCGGGATACCCACAGGACCTCACATACAGAAGTCAACTTCAGCCTAACCTCAAGGGGACAACCCAGGCGAGTGAAGCACAGATCTAAATTTTCAAACAATTGTGGGATCAGTCTTCAAATTTTCAGGTCGAAGGGATTCAGGCCATGGCAATGTAAGTTGCTGCTCCTGTGGAACAGGGTAGCAGCTCACGGCATTGATCACATTTTGCATTCATTTGCAAAAGGGCTTATTCCACCCCTGCTCTGGGTATGGTAACCTTACAGCCACCGTAGCCAAATTCTCCAGAGACCAGGATTCAGAGCCTCCACTCAGAGGCAGAGCAGTACAGAGACTGCTCTGTACCAGAGCAGTACATCTATTACTAAACCCACCAGGATTACTATCATCCATACATGAATGCACAGTTCCAAATCCAGATACACAGCAGCAGCTGTACTGGCTCCCATAGATTTTTAGGTAGATTTGGAGAAGACATTTTGCTTTCCGTTCCCAACCCTCCAGCAGGAACTGTGGGTGGCCCAGCATCCAAATTATTCTCACAAGACTTGGGAAACCAAGCTCTGGCTCTACTCCTGCTGAAGGCTCTTGCTTTGTTCAGGGACACAACAAAAACACCCAGCTCCTCAGAGGCAGGGTGAAATCAGCTCGAGCTTAAGACAGATCAGTTTAGGAGTCAAATTCCTATGACAGTCAATAGAGATCTGGTCCCTGCATTCAGTGGTGCCTTCTTGTTCATGTGCCTGGCAACAGCTCCCAGAAGATTTGCTCTATAAAATTGCTGGAGACAGAGGTGAAGCTGACAGGTTTGCAGTTCCTTTGGATCCTCCTTACTCTTTTTGAGGAAGAACCTAGCATTAGCCTCTTCCCAGTCATTGGGGACCTTCACGATCATTACCACCTTCCGGAGATGATAGAGAGCAGCTTCACAATGACATCAACCAGCTTCCTTAAATGCATCCACCTGGTACCACGCACCCATCTATGCCTACTTTGATTCAGTAGTCCCTACATTGATCTTCCCTTACTATAGGTAGTACCTATCTCCCCTAAATTCTGTCACCAGGCACAAAGAGGCTTGACAGCAAGCCAGTTATGACAAAGGTAAAGAGCACGTAAGATTTTTCCATGCCCTTTGTCACTAGGTTGGCCAACCCATTCAGCAATGGACCAGTACGTTCCCGTTTTCCTTTTTCTGGTGATTTACCTACAGAAATCCACATTCTTGCCCTTCACACCCCTCACCAGTTTCATCTCACTTTTGGCTTTTTGAATTTCATCCATGTTGGGCCATTTCTGAGGTCCGAGGACAAGTGACATTCCCCAGGGGAATG
The DNA here is from genome assembly GCA_013398225.1 of Steatornis caripensis. Taxonomy (NCBI): domain Eukaryota; kingdom Metazoa; phylum Chordata; class Aves; order Caprimulgiformes; family Steatornithidae; genus Steatornis; species Steatornis caripensis. The sequence goes on along the minus strand of VZSC01019217.1, from coordinate 43,794 downwards.
CTGGGGACCTGTAAAACAGATGTCATTGCCACATCTCAACTGTTGCTTGAAATGGTGACCATTTGCTTTTTGACACAAAAGTGAGAAATTGAAGAAAAACAGTCTAATTGCTCATTTAAGGCAGTCTGTTCTTTCCCTTCTGCTTAGCCAGTTAAACCTCATTTGACAATCTGAGAGTTTAGCTCCCAGTGCTCTTGCTTAAAATATAACAGATGGCCTCTAATAAGTAAATTGAAAAGTGCAAATAAGGTTAAACCAATTTTTCTTTATTGAATATCATTAACTTCAAGGCTGTCCACTTTAAAATGCTAATTAAACCTCACTTCCTTTTGCAGGGTTCTAGTGAAGAAAGATAGCCGTGGGGTAAATTCCTCTTGTTTGTAGAGGACTAGCCCAGCAAAGTGATAGCAAACTGGGCTATTAATGTCCCAAGCTTAAGAAGTAGAGTTGGAAGCTTTCCATTTATTTGTCCCTTGCATACTAGCTCCTTCCCACAAACCAAACACAGTCAAGAAGGAAATTCAGAAGAGGTCAAGTGTAAAACCCCACTCTGTCCACGTGGCAAACAACAGTTTCTCTAAAGGTCGCTACTAGGCCCAAACCAAGTGTGGTTTTCAGCACATGATTTCTGACACCGTGTTATAGCCCTGCAAAATGTCAGGCTGCAGGTATAGGGCTCTATATTCCACACAGAGTACAAGAGGTCCTTCAGCACTTCACCCCCACCTCATTCCTAATTTCCAGGTCAAATTTATTCCCAATCAGTGTATGCCGCTTGTTTGTGTGCCAATACTGTTCTTTGGCTTGAATGTTTCTCCCCTGCTCTTTACCTCCACCTGAAGGATTTATACTGAACGATGGTATTGCCTCTCAGCTTCCACTTGCTAGGCGAAGCAAGGTAAGCTTGTCCTCTCCTAGGACAGCCTTTCCCTTCCCCCAACCGACATATCAGCCCCCTTCCTCACCTGATCCAGTTTTAATTCTTCTTTCTTGAACACAAGAGCGCAGATTCGCAAATGCCCTCCCAGACTGGGTCTCACCAGAGCCTTACACAAAGCAATGCTCTCATCTCAACTGGAAAGGCACACAAGTAAGCTCAAGGATAACATTCACCTTCTTCACGGCCAGGTCATACTCCTAGTTTCAAGTCATCGTGTAAAAAAACTGGTATGTCAAAATCTTTCAGTTCCTTTCCCACTGCTGAAGATTGAGCTCCCAGTCCAATAGAGATTCAAAAGGCACCACCACTCAGCCCCAAAGACTGCCTCACATTCATCTAAAAGTGATAGGTACAAAGCAGCCAGGTTTTTGGACAACAGCCTCAGGATGACAGCATATCATTGGAAGCAGGGAGCTCTGGGTGCTACCTCTGCCTGGTGGGTTTGGCTCCAGTTCCCAGTTTGCAGGCCAGTGTTGGTAGGCTGGAGGATGTTCAGGGAAGGAGCAGTTTCCGTGTCTCCCATGATCCTGGGCTGGCATCAGGCCAGAAGAAGGGGAGCCTGACTGAGTACGTGGGTACCCTCACCAAGCAATTCTCAAGTCCAGATGCATTCTCTCTCCCCCTCTAAACACGTGATTCACACACATCTGAGAAAGCTAATTTACTTTGTCATTTGAAGATTCAGAGTATACATTACAAAACACAGAACTTGATATAAATTACCCATCCAGTGTCACCTCAGTGATTTCTCACCTAGACAATGTGGCTGAACATCAGCCGCCCCTACCCCAAAATATTTATGCTATGGACCATTCAACACTGCCTGTCCAGTGACTCAGTTACAGCAACATTTCTAGGCCGAGAGAGAAGAGAAAGTTTCTTGACGTTTACTCTGGCCTTTACAGGAAGCCCTTGCCCCACAGTACCTCATCTCTTTTGTTACGGAAGCCCATGAACGATGAGGGTTGACTACCAACAGGCAGGGGCAGTTCTTAAAAACACTCGTTTAACTGGTCCATTTATAAAGAATCCCAACAACAAATGGAACACGGATCAAAACGAAAAATCTGTATTCACTGGGCAAACAGCAAAATGAGTCAATGCTGAAAGGCTTTTGGGAGAGTCTGCCATGCTACAAACATGGTGAAATGGAATCAGACAAAAGCCCGCAGCCATGTCTTCTGAGTCAGGAGTCACTCTGAGAAAAAAACAAACGCTTTCACAGCAAGGGAAGTCTTTAAATGCAGCTTACTTGCTTATTCATTCAGCTGAACTGTCTGACTAAATTACATATTGGATTAGCTGCATTCAATGTCTTCTCTTCCCTCTGCTTGACTAGGCGTTTCTTCTAAGGCACAACAATGGCAGGGACCAGAATAATTAGGCTGAGAAATGGAAATTGGGAAAATGTATTGTCACCTTTCAACACCACCTTTCTTCATCAAAAGGATATTTCTGCTGTATGCAACCGTCCTCAAGTAGGGCAGGAATCTAGCAAAGAAATGACACCAGGAGTGGCAGGCGAATGCCCCACCCTAACCTAACAAGCTACAGCAGCAGTGCTAAGAGATGCTCTCAGGAGGCATAAGCTGTGATATCAAAGTTGTGTGAGAAACTTTTGCTTCCTACTTGTTTTCTGCCATGTTTTATTTTAAGACAAAAGTCCTCAGCTAAGAAGCAGCTCTGTTTCTCTCTCTAAGCCCTTCTCTTACACAACATGGCTCAGGCTATTTTTCAAGGAGAATTCCATCTTCCAATACACCAGTATTTATCAGATCTGGAACAGAGTTGAGGTTTCAGGAGGGTAGTGCATACATGTCAGTCAGAGAGTAAATATCGTCTCCAAACAGCAAGTTGAACAGACCTTTGTTTTCCTGCGCAATGCTTGTCTAAGTCTTAAGGGAGCTGTCTTTCACTGAACCGGGGCACTGAGCTTGCAGGCGTAACACAAATGCCTGAAAGAGTCCAGCTTGAAAGGATAAACACAAGCAAGGGCATGCAACAAAACAAGAAAAAGCAAGAATGTAAGTAACTAAGCTCCCAATCTATGCCTGCTGGATATCTCCACATAGGTGTACAAAGAGGACTGTCTGAAGGGAGTTGGGGAGCTCAACCTCATGGATTTGACAGTAAAACCAGAGGAGTCCTGGAATAAGAAAGCTTTCTAGTTGTACAATGGTAACTGGGGACAAATCTTGTCTCCAAAGCTGAGACCAGCTTTCAATCAAGTCTTCAGGAGTTTGGTCACAAGAAGAATAATTGGCTTTTTCTGTCCTCCACACAACTGCCTTTCTACTCAGCAGGGAGAAATGGCTCACTCAAGAGACAAATCACCTGGTCTGCTGTGGACATCTGCCATAAGATAAGATGACCAACAGGCAGAAAAACTCCTCTTCCTTGTCGTCTTCTCCTTTGATTATACAAGAAGCCCATATGAGAGCAGACATAGATGTCTACGCTGGTCAGATGAATCCCACACCTGAGTGATCAAAGACTTCCATTTGGCTGATGAGATGCTAGAAGCAAAACAACAACCAGATGGATGCTTTACAGAGTACTAAGGCACTACATACCAAATAAAAGCAGAGCTAATCACAGCATCTTCACAAAGAACATATCACAAATACCTGTCATCTAAAGATCTCAGAGCAAGAAGCATTGCCTGCAATTAATAATATCCCCACTTGTTCTAATGGGCAGGCTGACGCATCAGTGGATGAGGCAACTTAGTGAAAGACTGAAATCTGAGATCATAGCGGTATCCATAAGCAGCGATAGCTGCTCCTTCACCCTTACCCCTCAGGGTATGTGCTTCAAGAACACTGAATGAAATCATTGAGTTCCTACGATGGTCGAGACATTCCCATAAGTCTGGGATCGCCGCAGAAGTATCATTCTGTTTGTCAAGGCCAACTTTAAGAAGCAACAGAGGAGCAGAAGAGCAAGTAAGGCAAAATGAGTCTTGGGGCTGGATCTCAGCAGGAGACAAGTTCACTCAGGAAAGCGTCACGTAAGAAGTTCTTAGAATCCGCGTAAGTGCAAACAGCTAACAAGGCAAACAATGCACAAGAAAAGGTCATATCTGCTGCAGGAGAGGGAAAAAAAGGTTCTAAGGAAAAAAAAAACCAACCTAAAAATGTTACATTGTGGTATGTAAGCTTTGACGACTGAAAGCTAAACCACTTGAACTGGCTAACCAAAGAGGTTTGACCTAGGCTGGAATCAAAGCACAGAAGGTGAGCAGGGGCTGTAACTGAATATCCCAGTCAAAGGCATCCTACTCACACGCTTCAGAGACATGCTCAGAAAAATGCAAGTTACCAAAAAAATTCATCCCAAGTTCTTTTGCCTAGCACATCACGTTGTGATTTTGACTTGCACAAAATGAGTGTAAAGTAATAACAAGGTAAGGTCCCCTGGTGTAGATATGATTTTGTACCCAATTTGCACAAGTGTAAAACGCTGTACTAAAATTTCACGCCACGTGGAATCAGGACTACAGTCACCTTCAGAGAAGCTTCTTAAGGAAACACTTCTCATGGGATGGTGATCCCCTGGTATCTGAGTGACTGTCCGCCCACCTGCTAATTATTCTTAGCCATATCTTTAACTTGTTTGCCAATTTCAACACAATTTTAACTGAGGGTTGAGACTTCACCAAAATCAAAACCCTAAAGTTTACATGAAAAGTCAGCAGCTGGGGAGAAGAAAAATCCAAATTAGCATCTTTCTGCTAGGGAAGGGGTTATAACTTGACCCCGTGTTCATGACAAGCATCAAGAGCAGACAGTTTAGTTCTCTAAAACATTACCCTTTTCTACCCCCATCCTCCCAACTTGCACACAGCAGTCTGGGGACCAAGGTAATAGAAATACGGATAAAAGAAATGAGTCGTTGAAAGTTCTGCTTTGGCTTTTTGTGGCTTTAGATACACATCCTTCACTGTGCTGCTCTGTGATCTGTGGGGGTAGCCGCAAGTCCAAAGGAAAAGAAAGCTGAAAAACAACAAGGTCCCACTGGGATCGCACACGGCGATACTCAGCTCAATTACTTACTAAAGCACCGACAGAGCATAGACTTTTTTCAGTACCTTACTTATTCAATCGGAGCTCCAGCTCTCTCAAACTGATCCCTTAAGAAAACGCAAACATCTTTTCCTGTTTGTTTCCAGCTGCATCACAAAAGACTTTAAAGATTTCAGGCTGCAAAGAAAACTGTTTGTCTTTGGGTCATGGTACACCAAGAGCTTGTGGGTGAATCCAGTGCAGGTCTGATTGACTGCTGGGGGCACAGGGCCATTGAGCTAAGGAAGCTGCTTGGATTTTGCCATGTAACTCCATGACCCACCTCCAACCTAGCGCGGCTTTTCTTGTCCAGGACAGGAGCTGCAGGTCAGACAGCAATGAACAACCTTGTGGCAATCCGTGGGTTTTTTTCCTCAGGAGATGAGATCAATTTTCCAGCAGATTACTCTAGACTGGGAATGGCTCAGCAGGTCTTTAAACACAGAAGCTAATCTTTCATCTAGACAAGAAGGGGATACCATGTTGCTCACCTTGAGTAGGTGACCAACAGTAAGGTCACTTATAAGGGAGGGAGGGAATCAACGTCCATCAAACACGTTGAGGTAGAAGACATTGGCTTGCCTTTAGATTTCTGTTAGGCAAGATGTTAATTAAGTCACTAACCTCTCTACTCCAGCCAACCAGAACAACTTGAGGTAGTCAAGCTGACAAAAAGCCACGTGTGATTTTGGAAACCAAAGAACACCAGATCCTTCCATCACTGGGGGCTTTTTTAAAGAGATGTGCATGTGACAGTAAGAATCATGTGGCTCCTTGGCAGGGAAATGTGCATTCCTGTAAAGACAAAAAGAAAAGTGATGGAAGTCTTACAGCAGCATTTCTTCAAAGGACCTTTCTAGAGGGAAATTTATTGAGTCTTCGTCTATCTGACACTAGTCAGTGAACATGTGCAACTTTGGTGAGCTGGAAAAAAAAGAGCTTGTCTATAAATTCTTATACTCCAGACACCATTCCTCAGAGACCAGCCCTAATAAACCCATCACCACAGCAATACTATAACTCAGTGGTGCTCAACTCCTGGCCCTTCAGAGCCTTGCATCTGAGTCTTCTCTCAGGGACTCCTGCAGCAAGCACACAGTGCATCAGCTACCCTGAGGAAACAGGGGTTTAATGCTAATGTGGGGACACATCAGAGAGCCCCAACCCAGCCCCAAAGAGAAGGAAGTGTTTCCTTCTTCCTAACCAGAGCAGAGCTCAGGCCCACAAAGCAGTTAAACCACCTAGACGATACCCTACTAGCACCACGTAACACTTTGTTAGGAGCCAATACATTACCTAGAAATGTTCTAACACGTGCTATGAGCTGGGAAACGTAAGCTTTAACATTCTTCAGCCCACTAAGAAATTGACCCCACGTCTCCCATTTCACAGGCCACAAAGCTACAAGACAGGAGTCTTCTCACTCTGATAAGCCAAACGAGCTACTCAAGAAACTGTCACCAAAACGGCACAAACCACCTCTCTGAATCCCTTCCCTGTGTGCTTAACCTTGATGTCAGACTAGTAACCAGGCAGAATTGAAGACTAATGATGGTAGTGCCACTTAAACCAGTAGGCATTGTTTAACTTTCATTAATGAATTCTTCTGTACCTCTCTGCAGCCTTGCTCAATGACAAAGCAACTGCTGACAGTGGAGACCTGTGAGAAGTGTTATACATTTTAGCACTGTACCTTGGGACCCAGAATAATAAGCACATAAAAGAGATAGATATGTATTTGTAATGCCACCTTTTAAAGCAATTGCTTAAAAGAAGCCCTCTTTAGCAATTCGGAAATGTAATTCTTGACCTTCCTGAGTAATCATGCTAATATCGAGAGAAGTTATAATTATTCAGTTGTGAACAAAAAAAAAGGCACTGTGCATACTCGCAAATGAAGCACTTAAAGATAAAAGGGAGAGCAAAGCAGGAACGCGCCCCTTCCCACGCCATTCCAGAGGTAAGTAGTGGCAAGGGGCTCCCACCCTCACCGCAGAGATGCAGGGACAGGGAGAGCGCTCCTAGGCCACTGTAATGTGAAGAATATGAATTCGAGTCACCCACCCCCAGCGGAGACTTAACGCAGCCCTCAAATACTCAGTAAAGAGATCCTCTACTCCCTACAATTCCCTGGCTTACTCCCTAGGCACATCACAACTTCTACAAGAAGGGAAGAAAGGCTTCAGTCACTTTCATTAAACACGTCTGCTTTATTCCCCAAAGAAATTTTCTCCTAAGGGAAACATCCTGGCACTGCAGAATGGTGCAGTAGAGCGTTCCCACTTGCACAGGGTGATTCAGGATGTTCATTCAAATTCTGTGACTTCCACACGCCTCTGCAGAAAGATCTCCTGGCCTGTATTTTCTCTAAGATTTTCTCAGCCAGAGTCTGCTTAATCGGGACTAAAACATTTGAAGCAGAAGAGCAGCAATGGAGCAAGACCGGTTCTGCTCAGGATCTCCAAGAAAGAAATGGGATATCGCTGGTATAAAGAACCAAACTCATGCCTTGCTGGGAGCAGAGCCCTCCTTCTGCAGTCACACTCAGCGCAACACAAAGAATTTCACAGCCATGACACCTGGAGGAGGAAAGGAAAACAGTGTAACTCCAAACGGTGTGCAGATAAACTGACTGTTTTTTGAAACAGAAAGAACACATGTAAAACTTCCCACGTTTGTTCCCTTATTTACTTCTTTACAAAACTGATGTCAAGTAAAACATTGCACAATGGTGTCTGTATCACATAAGGCCTCTGTGCTTTCTATAATTTTATAAAACCCAACCACACCATGTTTTATCACACAACAGACTTTCCATAGTGTCATGTAACAAGAATTCCCCCTTCTCTGAGGATTCCAGAGAGTCTTTAGACTTCAATCAGCCTTCATACCACAAATATCTCCATATTAAAGAAAGATGGGATTAAGTTGACAAGTTACAGATGTACGGAAAGATAGTTTCAAAAGATTTAAGCAGGAGAAGTTGCGGAANCTGGAGGAGGAAAGGAAAACAGTGTAACTCCAAACGGTGTGCAGATAAACTGACTGTTTTTTGAAACAGAAAGAACACATGTAAAACTTCCCACGTTTGTTCCCTTATTTACTTCTTTACAAAACTGATGTCAAGTAAAACATTGCACAATGGTGTCTGTATCACATAAGGCCTCTGTGCTTTCTATAATTTTATAAAACCCAACCACACCATGTTTTATCACACAACAGACTTTCCATAGTGTCATGTAACAAGAATTCCCCCTTCTCTGAGGATTCCAGAGAGTCTTTAGACTTCAATCAGCCTTCATACCACAAATATCTCCATATTAAAGAAAGATGGGATTAAGTTGACAAGTTACAGATGTACGGAAAGATAGTTTCAAAAGATTTAAGCAGGAGAAGTTGTGGAATTCAGATACTGTGCTAGATAGGTATGCAGAGAGGTCGGCATGTTAAACACATGAAATCAAAGGGGATAGAGATGGGTAGAGGGATTCGTGTTTACAATGAACCTGACTTTGTCATGCAGCTATTCCAAAACAGCAAGCACGATCCGAAAAGTACCCAAGAAAAATTGAAGTCACAAACACACAGAGCAACATGATGCTTTTTTAATCAGGTTTTCAATCACAATGTGGCTTTTTTTCCCACCAACACAACTCAAACACAGACATTTAAAAATTATTTGTCTACAAAGAGGAACAAAATGATTTAAACAACTCCAGTAAATTCTGAGCAAATCTTTTCTGATCTTCTCCTTGGGAGTCCACTCTTCAGACGACTTATAAATTTTGTTTGCTTCTATTTCACAAGACAAGAAGAGGTTGGGTTGTAGATAACCTTCTGTTCAAGCTCAGCATATCTTTGCAGAAGTGGAAGATAGAGCTAAAAAGGAAAAAAAAAATATGTCTAGGTTTAAAAATTAGATTTTTAAAACATGCTGCAGTGAAAAAACATCTTCAGACCTGAAAAATGCACAGCATCTTCACAGGTACCTGCAGGTCTGGGGGTTTTTCCCCAATTTACTCAAGAAAATGCTGCAGAGTCTTCCTCCTTCAAATGTCACGGTCCTTTTTACCATCTCCTTTATGGCTTAATTTTATGACACACACAGGTTGTTCTTATTGTGGCTGTGTTCTTGCTATAAGCAGAAGTCATTACTTCCAGAGGAAGCAGCTCTGCTGAAGTCACCTCTCCCGGTGTGACATGCCCCCTCAGTAATAGCTGTCCTAATCACCCAGGCAGAACTCCTGTCCTTGCCTCCCTCCGCTACCTCAGGATGGATCACTGCCTCTGTCCCCTCCTCCTCTGCCTCGCTAATAAGCACACTGCCACCCCCTAGCACAGTCAAACACCACTGTCAGGAAGGTCCTCCTTGGCCAATAAGCTGATCAGGGTCTTCTAAAATACACTTCACACTCCTTCTCCCGCCCCTCTCATAATTCCCTCCCCATATCTATTTGAGCTTCTCTCCTTTACATCTTTCACAGCCATGACTTTCCCCACCTATGAGCTACTTCATGGAGAGGCTCCACACTCCTTGATCCCATGCCCAGGGGGACAAAAGGAGACACAACTTCTTTCCACAACTACACTGAGTATCTGAGTAGCTTTTTGTATTCTCCGGGAATTTTTAGATCCAGAATTGTTACAACCAAAAAAAGAAGAATCAAGATTCAAATGTATTCAAAACCTCAGATTCAAACACGCCCCATGCTTTTGGATATGGGCAGGATCCACGTTGGGATTTGTTTCATTCGTTACCTCTTTTTTTTCCCCCTCTCTGCCTCAAATTTATCACAGGACATATAGCGGAAGATGAGCTGCTTGTATGTGACCAGGTTACATGAGAGCCTAGCCCTGCTGCTGGCCCCAACACAAAACCGTACTTCATCTAGATCTTGGAGATACACCTTCTTCCTTATCTGTTCTTTCTGGTTTTAACTGTCCATCTAATCAAATCAGTAGTTTGACAAGCCATACCAGGACAGCTTCACTCATTTGCTGGCTCGAGCACAAAGAAGGGACTGCCAGGAGCCAGCACAGGGTCTGGTACAGGCTCGAGCAGTCCTTAGGAGGATGCCAGAAGGTCATATCCCTGCCACAATGAATTCTAGGGGCCGCCAGTCTAGTCTACAAACCCTCTGCACTGATGTTATTCATAATCAGGGCAGTCTCGCTCCTGGCTCCAGGTTCACAGAGGTTATGGAGCCATAATGAATCACATCCAGTAAACTGAATTACTGCTCTCATCAGTAAGTGAGATCCAGCATTTAAATGCATTTTATCCTTTTCCAGATAGGAGCCACAGCCAACAACCGCATATGCACGGAAAATTCAAGAGGGAGATGTTTCAAGTGTAAACTGTGAGGCCGTAGGAAGAAACAGGGTTGTTCTTGGGCAGTTTCATGTACAGTCCTGCAGTAGCTTCAGTGTCTGTAACAGCCACACTTTCTCAGATGAAAGAAAACAAACGTCACAGTTTTCTCATCTAGGAGATTAAGAATTAGCGTCTTTTGGCCTCCTGCTTCAGTTGACAGCAAAACAATCAGTTTCTGTCTGAGCAGTGAAACCTGGATTTATCTCTTCCTTCCCACTTTCACCTTCCACGACGGCAGGTGAGAGCGACCTAAGGCAGTCTGCAGAAGCAGCCTGTTTTGATCAGCTCCTCCCTTCCCAACCAGATGTTACAGAAGCTAAAGTACATTTCTTCAATAGATTAAGTATATCAAGGAGAAGAAGAGAAGAAGCATCTGCAGCAAACAGAAAGTGACACTGCTGGCTAGCCAAGGCCTCATCAGGACAGGTTTTAAACCCATGTCACACTGACTGAGTCTTCCTGTCTTAAATTTACACTCATTAAACCAGAGAAACCTACTCACTCCTACCTCTGCAACAGACTCATTCAGTGACTCTGGGCAAATCATTTAACATGTATGTACCTCAATTCCTCTTCCCCACAGGACAGCAATACTGAGATCCACGGAGATTTATGCAGATTTATGGGGTTAGAAAATAAAGTGCACCACTATTCTGAAAGGCCACAAGACTGAGCACGGTATTTTTAACTAACTACATGAGGGCCTTGGGGGTTCAGTGAAGTACATATATATATTTGTTTCATGTTCCCAAAGAATATTATTGCTCTCGTTTCTCCTAAATATGCACATCAGAGTAAACAAAATATTGAGCCCGCAACTATGGCTATACTGGGAGTGTCAGTATGTCAAACAAAACCAGCTCCTTTATTCAGTGAAGCATCTATAATTAAGCCTCGCTATTTCTTACTTTGCTATTCTGTAAATTTGATAAACCCTAGGCGCTTCTCAACTAAGATTCAGCACAGTAGAGCTGCACTGGTAAGCGAGCTCAGCCACTGAGAAAGCATGCTCCATATTACTTACCCAGCAGTAGTTTTACAAAATACACAACAGCGCATTTACTAGAAGGCTGAGAAGTATTATTGCTTATACATGACTCTAAATTAAAATGTGTCCAAATAAATGAACAACCACATTTACCGATACAGTTTCTTTTCCTGTTTATTGGACTTAAGCACTCAGCTTGCTAATTGAGAAAATTCAGGCATTTGCAATAAGCTTCCCAGTCATTAGTGTAAATGAATGCTGCATTATGGACTATCTGAAAAAAATGCAAACAAAAAAATTAAGAATATTCCTTGTACCCTATTCTTGTTCATTTGGGCTAAAAAGCAGCGCAGTTCAGAGAGCTAAGACAAAGTCTTAAATTCCCCTTCCTCAGGGACTTTGGCTGTAATACCACCAGTACGTCGCGGCTGATAAGCACAGCAGTACTACAGGCTTTTCACAAGCAGTATTTTACATGCCAGCTTGACGTCAGCTGAAGTTTGCGGCCAAAGCAGCGCAGCTCCCATGAAGTACAGAGAAGAAAAGCCAAACTGCACCGACCGAGAACACAGCCTGAGCGTGCACACAGTTGTGTCTGTGAAAGATTCTTCTCCACGTCTGCTGCAACTGAACTGCCCCCGCAGAACCTCGGGCAACTCCTAAGTGAGTCCAGAAGCTTTTTTCCTGAGGCAATTATATAGATTTATTTTTATAATTGAGGCCCAAAGGGAATAAAGAACTCTCAATGATGCATAAAAACTCAAGAACATAAATTCCCTCTCTGTCATAGCCTCAAACCTAATATATCAGACCATGATATTATACAAAAGTAATTACATGTATCACAACATGAATCTTATTATTGTCCATAATTTAATTATCGTAATATGGCAATATTACGGCCTTTTCTCCTGCTTATCTCTATAGCCTACTCCACAGCATTAGCCGTACTCTGATGGCTTCATTACAAACACTAAACTTCTCTCCTGGGACAATTTGGTCACACTCCGACAGTCCCACAAATAACTAAGAAAATGCTAATGATAAATATTGCATTATAACAGAGAATAAGTTAACCTGCCCTCTCTGGAAAATGCGTTCAATTAAATGTTACCTTGCTCTCCAGTCCACATCAAATATGTCATCCTCATACTATATCTCACAGGCCTATGAACTCAACGGGGCTTTTACTGTTTCTTTGTACAATGTCTGGGACAATGGGACATTGTTCCCTCCACACACAAAAAAAAAGCAAAACCAGCTATAAATTATTACTACAAGTGACAATCAATAAGGATCCTTCTGTCTCCTGCAATGCTACGTCAGCCAATCATTGGGGCAATTCAGAATTTACAAATTAGAAAGATGATGCTGATGATTATCTAATTTTAATCTACCCGAGTACATTTAATCTACCCTGCATAGATTAAAATTAATCAGTCCTTCACAAATGCTTGCTACGTTCCTCCTTTTGATAGGTTCCTTCTTTCTTTTTTTTTAAAAAAGAACTCAAATTACTCAAAGAGATTTGCTTAAGAAATCAAGAGATACAGATGTTTTATTTTTAAATTAGAGCAGGTTTCACCTTTCTTAAAATAGAAAGAATACACTTAAAGCAGAAAGAATACGACAGTGTCCAGAAATACTCCGAAGACTCCTCCAAGGAACCACATTCTCAAATCCTTACTTTATTTACTTTGGATATTCATTCCGTAAGCCTATCTTACTCAGTTTAATAGGTTAAAAAAAATTATTGGTTACACAAATTGCCTTAATCAAACTCCCATCAATATCTATTATCATAGTTTTGTGGCTGTATTATTATTATCTACTTTGCGCTAAATTACCAACCTAAACCAATCCTAGAAAACAACCTCCCCGCTCCAAAACCTAACTCAACAAAAATATCGTTATTTTTAATCAATAAATAGGTCATTATAACTTTCCTGGGTAATAGGGTCACTTCTATAAATCCACCTACTCACAAGGCAAATCACCAAAGTCAAGAAAACCTGTTAAGTCTACATTTTCCCTTCTTGAATTTTTGCGGGATTAACACATCTCAGTAGAGTCAATAATGCAATCAAAAATTACACATCCAGAGGCAGTGAACCGCACCATGCCTTCTCCCTACAAAACCCTACACAACAATATTACAATAAATCTGACACTACATCATAGGCACACCGCTTGTATGAACACAAGTGATCAACTCCAGATAATCACGTTCCCTCTCGTGCTTTTTTGCTTAATTAACCAACAAGCCAACCACCTGTGTTTTAGCAGATTACTAACATAGAGCTGAATTCTAATGCCAGAATAGATTCTTTCTGTTTGTTAATACGTATTTATTGCTCTAGAATCTCCTGGTTATTTCCGTCATGCTTAGTGGTTCTGATTAATCTTCCTTGGTGAGGTGAGGAGGCTCCAAAGAGATGAGATGACTCTCTAATTTTTGCTGTTCTGAAAATACGGGAAAAGAATTCATCAGGTTAACCCACAGATGACTGACTTCAGCTAGCCTGGTTGAGTAAGCGACCAAACACTATAACCATGACAGTTACCACCAGAATACCTTATGGTTTGGGTATTGACAGAATTAGCCACAAGTTCAAGCTGGGTGAGCCCCCCCACCCTACAAATATACTGTGAAATCAGATTCAACTAAGAGACTTAGAGCCGTAGCCACAGAGAGGGATTTATCCTCTTCGAAATGGTCTCTTACAGGTGGGATGGTCTGCTAGAAGATAAAGGCATTTTTTTGCCGGAACAGTTGGAACTTACGGGACCTCAGTTTCCATTAACTACTAACTCAACACCCATCACAAGCTCTGTGCCTCCCCTCTTGTGACCTCACCCTATTTCACCTACCCATCAGCTTAACTGAACCAGAAGAGCTGGTTCATGCATCCTGCTTTTCCTTTTTGAAATCACATTCATTGTCAAAAACGATCCTTCAGGAACCAAAAAAAAACACTTTTTGCATTTTTGGTTCCTGGAAAGCCCTACTGTGTGCATAAGCCTTGGCAATGATGCTTCATCAAACTGTTGTTTGACCTCTGTCTGTAAGAGGTTTCCCTTCCTCCAATGATCTAACACACGTTGCCTCCGACCTATACCAGGAAGAAAGGATGAAACCAGAGCAGATTGCTGTGTTATGACCTGTTTTTTCCCCACCCTGCCAAGATTTAGCTGTAGCCGTCCAAAAAACGTAGGGAAGTGGTCTGGGGAATTTCACATTGGTTAGCCAGACTCTTTCAGAATTGCTCCTCAGTGAGACAGAACTTAACCTCAGGATGACTTTGAAGTTTATAAAAAGAACCGTCATTTAAGCGAAAGCCTCCAACCTCAACAGAATGAAATTGGATGGACAGGGAGATGCAGCCCTGTAAAGAACAGAATCAAACTGACTTATCACATTACGAATTTTTACTTCACTGTTCATGCTAACACACTGTATTACTGAGAGGCCCTCTGGCTTTCTGCAGTTTCACAGCCATGAAACTAGCCAGGGAGTCCACCATCAACTGCAAAATTATAAGACAGGAAAAAAACAAAAATTGGTGTGGAATACCTAATTGCAAGAAGCCGCTTTTAATGGAATGAAGCTGGCAAGCTAAGCTAAAGCGCAGGAACGCTGTTCGGCCACTACCTTCTCTATCATTCACTCCTATCTACTGGGGCAATAATTCACTGCCGCACATCATTTAAAACCAATAAAAAGACGTGCTATGAGAGCCAGGTCTAACCAAGTGGAAAAGGAGAAGAAAAGTATCGAGAGGGAGCTAATTAACTCTTTTAGCTTCCAGGCCATTTTATGCAGACAGTAAAATAGAAAGAAGTAAATGAATTCCCCACTGATCTTTCCAGTTTGGCTAGCGTGGCCCCTGCAGGGGTACAAGGTGCTTGCTGCTCTTGCAAGGCCCCTGTGAGTGACAGCTGTTTTCCCTGCCCTTGAGTTTTACAGCTGAAGCAGCACCAGGGGGGTCAAAAGCAGGTCTCTGAGCACTCTCCACCTCCGCGCAAGCCAGCCTGGCAGCTTTTCAGCAGACAGCATTTTTGGTGGGAACAGGGCAGTAACGTGAGGTTGATTCAGGCGCCGGGGATTTGCTCCTGGAGCGTACTCCCTGCGGAAGGCTTCAGCTGCAACACGCACGACAAAGGCCACTGCTGTTAATTATTTTAACTTTTAAAATGAGGGGGGAAGGTTGAGTAAATGAGATCAGATCAATCAAGTTTAAATTATTCAATGTCTTAATATTTCTGAAGGGGACTCTATTCGATTACTGAGCTCCTCCATCTCAGTTAATAATTAAATAATATGCTGGCAGGCACAATGCAGCATGATCATTTCTATTATTACTCATGATGATATCCGGTGCTCCACTACACGTGTAGCTGGGAGTTAGTAGTTTTGGCAGATCATTAATTTCCCAGTTTACATAAAAGCTTTAAAACCTTGTTGCCTGTAGTTAGGGCACATCCAAATCTCGTAAACGGAGAGTGTAAGGCTGCGTTGACGTAAAAGAAGTTTCTGCACAGCTGAAGACAGGGTTAGATTCACCTTCGGTTATTTAAACTTGTGTCCTCTATAGGAATCTTGCTGTATTGTATTGTTTATTTATTACTGGACATTATATTTCAGAAGCTGTTGTAAACTAAGGCCTTTGGCACGTGATAGCAAGAGGTGCAGGGCTGCACTGGAGAGGCTGAGACAACGATCCCTTCCTTTGTTTTACAGAGGCTGGAATCACGCAATTAGCAACAATGACTATTTCTTTTGCTTTATCTATGAGGTCCCATAAAGCACAAGCTTCACCTTCAGATGCACTGAAATTCCCAGGATGGGTACGGTACCAAAGACCTGTGCCTACTGGATACTCCCAGTGGGCTTGTTTTCCAACTGAGAGCTACAAATGAAGATAGACAATTGCTGACCACTGCTTAATCAGACAGGAAGGATTCTGAGGGATGTTTTGCAAGAGGCCAGAAAGCATCATCACCGTGCCTTTTTCCATGCTGCTTGCTGCAAACAAGACTATTTTGCCAATATTATCAGCTACAACCTGACTGACCTGTATCCAAATGCAACCTATTTTATAACTTTTTCTGTTGCTTTCTGATCATACCCAGTTAGGAAAAATCCCTCGCACAGACCTGGGTGGAGCGATCAGATTATTGCATCATTACAACACTAAAGATCTCCCCAAATCAAATCTGTCTTTACAACAAGGAGTGAGAATTGTGTAATCAAATGTTTCTTAAATTAATCTGTTTTACTAGAAGAATTAGCAAACTGCTACATTTTGAAGCGGACAGGAAACGAAAAGAAAAATGGTACTCCCAAGGTTGCTCACCTTCTCAGCCCCAGCGGTTGGTGTAACAGCCAGCCTCGGCTCTGGTGCTAATTTCACAACATCAGCCAAGGGCACATTCATCTCAGCTACAAGCCCTGCAATGAGAATCACAATCCTGATCAATGCAAAAAGCAAGATGAGGGATGTGCCTTGACTCCGTGGCAAATTAATACATTATATTGATCTTCTCTGGTCAGGTCAGCATTCAAGATTGAAGGATAAATGGCAGAAGAACTTACATTCCAACGCGTTAGCCCGGGAAGTGGGGACTTTGTGATTGAGTTTTTGCCAATCACTCAATTCGTACCCTGGAGAATAGGTAAGCAGCAGAAATGCTACTCAACAATATCAGTAATTATTTATGGCTACAACAATACAGTAAACAGCAGTGAAAATATGTGGAAGTAAGGAGTTCAAGGACAAAATGTGACCAAACAAAAAAAGGAAGAGAAATTAAAATATATAAAATATATTTATATATAAGGAAGCAGAATAATAGAAGAGTTCTGCTACTACAGCATTTTGCTTTGCAAGTGAATCCCAGCATTCCAGGAGTTTCTTGTTACACCTGCTAAGAACCCCAGGCTAACTGCGGAACACCCTACTTGCAGATGTACGCTGTAATATTATTAAGGAGCCCTTGCCATCAATATTTCATTTATATTAGCAAGTGTTCACTTTTACTCAATTCCTTTGCCTGGCCAAGAATGAGTCAGCTGAAAGGATCAATCAAAAATGCCATTTAGAAACACACACAGGGTGCCCCTGGGGCCTGGCTGGCAGCGTACCTGAGCTAAGGAGTCCCTCCAGCAGCACGGCATCTGAAATCTTCACTCAAACGCTCTGTCAACCAAGCCTCGAGATTTCATACGCCAAATTGGCAGAGGGAATGCACATCTTTCACACACAAGAAATATCTGCACATACTTTAATGATGGCTCCACATTTCACATGCGTTCCCATGCATTAGGTGCTGGGAAGCTTCTGTTGGCTTCTGAAGCAGTAGGCAAAGTTCGAGTACAGAGAAAAACAGTTTGTAAACTTGGCCCTCACGGTGGAAAAATGGCTCCATTGTGGCTTCAAACATACTGACAATCCAACATTACCATTTCCACTGTCCTGCAAAAGCGTATTTTGCCTTACAGAACCCTGGTGTCTTTTCTGGAAGTAAAGCAGAGAGCATGCTGTGTGCATGAAACACATCGACTCCAGTTTTTGGCTGTGAAATTTTCTGTGCTGTTTTCAAATGCAAGAGAGCGTGTAGTCTTCAGATGCTATAATGTGACAGCAGAATTTGCTTCTAAAATTAAAACTTGGCTGATTTCTTCTGATGGCTGATCTTTTCCATGCTTGTTGCAATCCCACGATCTCACATTAACTTGTACAGACGGTATCCATGTCTTGGGGTCCAAATTCTGAAGCTTCTAATCAGAAAAACTGAGGCTAACAAAAGTTAGCCTAAATAAGGACTTTAGAATTTGACACATATTCCTTGTTTTATTTAGCTGTAAGATACTAGAAACTGTTTCAAAATACGTGAATAAAATTTCCTGCCTAAGATTCATCAATGGCTGATGGTCCACCCTTAATATACATCTGCATGCATTAATAGATATAAGTTATTTAACACTTTAAATCTGGGACTTGGACTGTTGCGTTACAGTAAGTGACATAGTACAGCAAGCAAAATGAGTGGTCAGCCTAAGAGTATCCCAAGATTTATGCTTTTACAAGAGAAAGTGCATACTTGAGCATGGAGCCCAGAACACCTTGCACATCCTTCGCCTTGACATTTAAAAGCTGGAAGATATATATGGGTTTAATAACATTTACTTGGCCAGTACTATTACCGGTTCTGTCGTCCCTGCCCTCTCTTTGCTAGGATTGACCTCTCGTTTGGTTTGACCATTTCAGCAATCCAGTTTACAGCCCGCTCGACAAACCAGAGGCAGCAGACTACAACTTCAGTCGGCTGTATTCTTCCAAGAGCACATGGAGGTAGCAACTCAACACATTAAGGTCCTAGACCTTCCCCTGTCAATATCAAGTTTCCAGGTCCTATCCCTTGGTTGAGAAGCAGCCACCACACTCGAATTATAACGTAAATGTTATTCTTGCATCTGATCCAAGTGTACTAAGAGGGAAAAAACCCTCTTTGACCTGAGTGACCTTCCAGTCAGATCCACACAGCTTTATTCTCCCCTCATTTTCAGTAATGTTGATCTCGAGTATTAACCAACTGAAATTAAATGCCCAGACCACTCAGAAGTATCTCCTTACAGTCTTACCGTGAATTGCTCTGTAAGCACTTCCTAAACAAGCAGAGTTCGCGGTATCGATAGTGTACACTGGTGCGTTGAACACATCAGACAGGACCTGAGAAGTATCAAAGCATCGGTTATGCATGCCCACGAAAGACAAGGGATAAGCAACCCCCTATCACTGCTTAGGAAAACAAATAACTACTATAGACCCCAGCCAAGCATTTGGGTGTCCATGGAAAGAAGCACCGCAGGCAACAATGAACATGTCAGACAACAAGGTGCTGGTAAATCTGAGCTAGAGATGTAACTGCAGCCAGGAAACCAAGTCCCAGTTCCCTCCAGATCTCTTTATTACAAGTTCAGAGGAATCTGGGTTCAAGCATTGTGTCCTTCATAAGCCCTCACAACCAGCCCGTGCCAAAGGCTTACGAGTGGGCAAGGAGATCTGCTCAGGAACCCACAACCGGTGCCTGCCGTCTTCTATCGCATTTAGGGTTGAGCCAAGTGGGAAGGAAGGAGAGAGGAACCAGTTGTGGCTCCTCAGTTCTCATCTTTGATAAAATAAAAGCTCCAGCAGTATGAATGACTGCTGAGACTGTCTTCACCTCCACCATTCCCATCATATTAGGGTTAGCAGGAAGAACGACACAGGAGCTGGTTATACAGTCTCTACATCTACCAGGAATTTTCCTGTATTCGAGGGATCCTTAGCTATGAAGATACACCAAGACACTTCTCAACTTGGCTTGAGCAATACAAAGAAAATTTTACAAGCAAAGAATTTGTTATGGTATCCAACAGATACTAAAGTTATTCGACCACACATAGTTTTGCATTAAAATCAACACCAGGCATCTCACATTTACTGAGCACATATGCTCTTCCCCACAGCGTAGGTTTAGGAAAACAGATACAAAAAGGGCAGAATGAAGATGTATTTGGACAGGGACACGGGAGGTTCAAGAACACTTTTCTGAAAGCATTGTCAACAAACTCTTTCCATTTTGGTTTCATCACCTCTAGGCTTGCAGGGATCCCTCAGGCAAAGCAAGAAGCAGGTTAACAATTCAGATTTAACTTGTGCTGGTTTTATTACTTTTACCAAAGGGAACAGTGTACCACTCAATTTACGTCAGTACAATAGAGTCTAAAATAAGGCAGCAGCATCCAGGAATCCAAACCGTTTGGATCAGTGATCTGCAACTCCAAACCAGGGATTTACAGTCCTACTGATGACGGGCCCCAGGGCTTCATAAAAGATGACTAAGACATTAAATCCATATATGCTACAGAAAAATAGTATGTGACATTTCTCTGAAATTTTGTGGGGCATCTGTAAATCAAAACCTTTGAAAATCACCAGTTTTCATAATTTTGAACAAAAGTGGCTGGGTGCTAACTAGAATCCAGTGAAAGTCTGAGCTTATATACTTAAAATACTCTCTTCTGGTAAGACAGCTAAGTCAGTATTGCCTAACTTCACTTGCAAGCAAGCACTGAGCAATACGTGTGCTTCAATGCTAGAGGACAAATGGAAAATTAATCACGGTATCTATTAAAAAGCCCTCTGGAAATGATAAGGTCACAGAGCGCTGGTTCCACTGCCCATCCTGCCAGCCAATGCTACCGTATTGCTTCAGCACATTCCCCATCTGCTTCTTCATCTCATCTCTAATAGGTATTTCTTGTCTTAAGCTGAAATTGTAAATTCCTTTAGACAACAGAGGTCTTTTTTTTTTCAACTCTGCACAGCCTTACACAATGCAGCTCTTTTCTATACTGAATGCTAGCACGTGCTGTAATACTACAAATAATAACTACCTTTTGTGCCATATTGTTATAAAATTAGAATTATTCGAAGTTCATACATTCCGTAAGACATTTGAAACCGCGGTCTCTCTCATGAATAATTTTAAAAGAAACTGTTAGAGGTTTTACTGTTAAAAATATTTCACTGTGTTTCATGTGGTCATTAATCAAGCACCATATATGTTATAAAAAGCTTCCCAGAATCATGGAGAAAGCTGCCCTACTATATTTTTTTAACAGATTTTACTAAGTTGCCTCCTTTGCGGTGTAAAATATAGGAGTTACTGAATGCGGATTAATTAAATGATAGTCTTTTGTAGCCCTGGAACAAATTATCCCAAATTGACCATGATAAGGCTGGAAGCTGTTATTCTTCATGCAACTGATACGGTTTTCTGAGGTTTTGATTAAATTAAAAAGGAGGATCCAATTAACCAGTGATTGAATTAAGTGGATGACACTGTATTGATCATATTATTTTAAGACACTTCTAATGAGTTTTCAAAGCAGCCGTACTGTTACACATGAAGACCAAGCACCACTCCCATCCCCATGATTTTTCAGCTGTGTATGTTGCAGAATTACGTGTTATAAGAACATTCAGTTCTCTGCCTTTGTTCCACAGCAAGGAGTTCCTCCTGGTACCTAAACTGGAAATACAGCTTTAAAAACAAATTCATCTATTAATCCAATCTCTTTCCTAACATATTCTTAGTAGAATTACTCCAGTAGGGACCAATGTTTTAAGCAATTAACCTATCAGTTAATTTTCCAACGTCAAGTTCCTAAGCAAAATAACCAAAGCAGACGAAGAGAAGTGACATCTACAGGCAAAACATGCCAAATTTGCTGTGTCCCAATGAGCTGCACAACCACTGCTTACACAAACATGTGGTTTAGATGCCTTAGGAGAAAGAGAGCTTTTTGCTCTTCGATCTTTAACCTCCATTTATTCCAGCTCAGGTTTCACAGAGCAGACAACCTTCCCTTCATACAGTTGCAACCATCAAAGAGTACGGTGCGTAGTTGAGGCTGCCCTCTACACTCTCTCCGGGTGATGAAAAGGGATTGGCATCTCCAGAAAGCAATTCACCCTGTGCTGACTAACTTCAGTGCCAGGACCTGGCCCGAGATTAAGACAGGTGCCTTTTGGTGTAAATGTCTACCTCCAGGCTCACTGTGGGAGACTCTAGGCAAAAGGGAGCTTGTCAAGGCAATCAGTGGAGTACAGAAAGCTCTTTGGCTCACCTGGAGGGAGACACCTACATTTGGTAAGTTAAAACACCACCCGGTTTCCTTTGCACTGTAATGGACTGAATCGCCCCTGACTATTACAGGACTGACAGACCGTATACAGACATGACATCGCAGATGACTGGCTTCAGGCAAGATGAATCCCAACCCAGACGTCTACTTCTGCAACAGCGAAAGCCAGGTGAGAGGCCTCTCACCACTGGTAAGCAAGGCTTTGCCAAATCTCAATGGGCAGAAACAGAGAGCACACGGTGCTCTGGTCTTGAGAAGACGGATGAAGGAACTTAACCAGGGCTGGATGTGCAGTGACAGCAGCGGAAGAGGAAGGTGGGAGGAGGGAGGACAGACTGTACAGAAGCGTAGCCTCTCCTCATACGACACAATGCTAATAAGATACTCAGAGCAACGAGTGCAGGGTTTGGGGGCTGGTATGGGGGGGTTTGTTTGTTTGGGGTGGGCTTTTCTGAGTGTTCAACACCAGCATAACTCTTGTCCAGTTCAAATCCGTGATCTTTGATCTTAATGACAAAAACTCAAAAATCTCAGGTATTGTATCAAGTCTCTTCTTGATTTCTTTGCTGACTGATTTGATGTGAGTGATGAGACCTGGAAATCACCAGTTCTTCAGATACACATTCATAAAACAAGTCAAGGGTAAAAAAACCTTTGAAGTTCAATATAAAATTAACATTGGGCTAATGGTTTCCACGTTAAACCCAAAGAAAAGCCCCAAAGATCTGCAGCAGATTCACAATCCCATATCCACACCCTCCTGCGCAGCTGCAGTGATTTGGATTCAGTACAGCAAAATAAAAATGAAAATGTAACTGCCAGTTCAGTTCAAAGGATTTAATTTTCTTCTTACCTGTAAGATCTTTTTATTGTGGGATGCGCCACCAGTAGCCAAAATCCTTGTCCTGGGCACTGCAATGCAATACAACATATAGATCAGACTGAAAGTACATATTGTCAAGATTTGCACTACTGAACCAGGCAATGACAACAAGGAGGTGGGAGTCACATGGTCTGGGCTCTCTCTCTGTACCTCTAATTTACCTTCTGTAAAAAAGGAGATATGCCTAATAACCCACCTTTACAAGGCACATGAGAACACTTTCTTAGAAGAGACAACATAAATATTGCAGATCTATTATTATTATAGTGTCATCGAAGTCAGGGAGATTTGCAAAAGACTTATCCAGTAAGAAAGGCAGAGTATTCTTATACTACAGCTCTGGTTTGAGGTCAGATTGGTTTGGCTCATAGCTGTATATACACAAACTGACAGATAACCTTTAAAATCAGCAGTATTTTCCAAACTTAGCTCCTCGTGACGTTCACAGTCAGAGTTCACTGAAACTTGAGCAATCCCTATACACTTGAATGACAAGGAAGTGTGTCAAAAGGTAATTAGAAATTGTCTAAGTAACTTCAACAAAATAAAATTTCTGAATCCTCATCCAATGCAAACCCACAGCTTTGGGGGTGTTAAAAAAATTATCCTGCACTCTTTAGTCTTTAAAGAAACCCACCCTTCCTTCTCACATTCCTGAATTCTGTCCTGTGCCTCATCATTATTTGTGTGCATGCTCCTCTGGAGCACGGCATGCAACAAGCCATACATCTATCCGTAACCACAATTCGGCAAGGCATTATGAATGTGAGCAGTCCAAATGATTTCACTAAAATTCTTCAAAGGCTTAAAACAAAACAAACACATAAATACTTTGATATTGTATATTAAAAAAAAACAAAAACACTTAATTACCCTGATTTATGATAGTAATAAGTCATACCATCAAGTATACCCTCCCAAAAGGGGAATTTTACTCTGGTTATTGTTTTGTTATCTTAACCTCCTTTTTAATAAAAGCTAAAGATAATTTATTTCTCACAAGGCAAAGTTGGTCAACTTATACTGATGCCCTAAACAACGTACAGCCACTTATCCTTTCAAGTATCTTAATGACAAAAGCCCTGAAGACAGAATTAGAAATAAAGAGAAGATGCAGCTCACCGTGCCATTTCTAGACCCATAGCTAGGTGCTCAGGTGGAGTCTAAGACCCAGACAAAGCATCGCACGGGGGGACTCTATTTTACTGATAAATTTAATTTTATTTTCCTCTTTGGAGGATATTCAGTGATGCACAAATTGGGTTTTAAAAGCCATTAGGATCTCTGTCAATGTCAGTAAACAAATAAAACAAACAGCAGAGCGATTCCTCAGGGAAAACGAGTTTCAATTATACCAACACAGAGTGACAGATCCCTGCCAAGATTATCACAACAACATAACAGCACAGAAACCAGTGAAAAATAACTAGTAAGCCCCTGTTCCTAGAAACCAAACTGAACTCTAAACGGTTTGCCTAGTATTCAAAATTCTGTCTTGCTAAGCCTTGTTGCGAATACAAATTCTTGCAGAACTACCATATCCAACACGAAAACACCACATCTCAGAGACAGACAGCAAAACGCAATGGAAAACAAACATGTTTGCTGCATTTCACAGCGGCTAAAACCAAAGAATCAGGCATGCTTGCTCTCCAGGGCTTCTGGAAAGGGGCTTAATAAATTGCTGGGCTATCACCATCAAGAACAGTGGACAACATAAAAGTGGTAAAGCCAAACAGCAACCACCTCTGCGAAAACCGCAAACGTATCTTAGCTCAGCTGCTTCTTNGGCTTCTGGAAAGGGGCTTAATAAATTGCTGGGCTATCACCATCAAGAACAGTGGACAACATAAAAGTGGTAAAGCCAAACAGCAACCACCTCTGCGAAAACCGCAAACGTATCTTAGCTCAACTGCTTCTTGCACTTCCACCTGCATGCCAGCTCTCTGTCTTAGGGCTTCTGCGCCACAACTCTCCAAATGTTTCGGGGCTCTGTCAGAATATGCTGCCGTCTGCCTTCACGGGCACAGTAACTGATAGACCAGGCAGGGCTGATTTGTGCCTTCTAGCTGACTCCAATGCCCCCGTAACAGATAACATGTTTGCACTGGGAATCAAGGACTGGACAGGAGACTTGCTCCTTGCTAAGGTCAGAAGATTCAGGTTTTGCCTACGTTATCAATTTATGCCATAACTGTAATTCAAGATAATTCTATATAAATAAGTTACCATAAGTAGGGGAGAATTTACAGTGCATTAGCTATTTGATACAAATCACTCATGAATATGCATTTACCCTACTATTAGTTGAGTTAGCTATCTACCAAGAGGGCAAACAGATCTCAAGTGTAAAAGTGTTTAACACTTTGATTATCTGCACACCCATCTTAATCCAGACTAATTATTTCGTAGCAAAATACTAAGAATTATTTCAGCACACAGCTAACCTACTTGATAAAAGAAGCCAACTTAATTTCACTGTGATGTTTCTAATTTTGGTTGGATACTTCAAGCTCTATACTGGATCAGCTCGTGAGTACGAACACACACAGATACACAGCAAAAAAACCCCAAAACCCCATGCTGAAGCTACATGAAGGGCAAAACCATTCATTCCCCTCCACTTTGCATAATTAGGATGGCTCACTTCACCGAAAAACATCCCAGTAGGTACCAGCCTGGTGAATCCTAGCCATCACTGTCTGACAACAGAATCTGACCTGCCGTACTGGTGGGACTGGTCCATTCAGACCACGTGGAAGAGTGATCTCAGGTGATCCCAGTGTGCTGCGTTTCCAGAGGCAGCTCTGTGTATGGCCAGAGCAGAGACAACAGCTTTCCTGTTTGAGTTTCAGCCTCTTCTTACAGATGAGGAGTGGGTCTCAAAAGAACTTACTTGAATTTGCTGAATTTTAGGTTTCCTCCTTATTTCAATCTCTTTTCTGAGAGTGAGGAAAATGCACTGATCACTGATTTCAGGGATTGCCTTTTTAATGTCAATATTGTGTGCTTTACTGAGCGGTGGACATTTGCTCCGAGGCGTGCAATTGGATACATCTTATAAATAAAGAAAGAAAGTCCATCATTTATGTAGACAGGGGCATTAACTAAGATTGTTCACCCATCACTAGTGGTATTCTCAGCCAGCTGTGTTTGAATCTGTCAGGAGCTACCACCTATGCCCTACGGCAGTGCACAGAAAGAACTTAAATACAGTGGTACTAAAAAAAAAGAAAATAAAACAACGCAAGCAACTGTAGCAAACACAAATCATTAATTCAATTCTCTGACAGTTGAGAGAATCAAACATCTTTTAATTAAAAGCTCCCTGTATAGTACCTAACCAACCAGTTTATTTCCCTCCTATTTAGAAATTAATGATTTTTTAGAGAGCTGATGCAGATTTTTAACCCTGTCTAGAAAGCGTTTGCAGCCGCACACGGCATGGTGCCGTCCTGCAATATGCACATCTTCTACAGATCTACTATCTGCTGTGGAACGTGGTGACCAATCTAATGAAATTCAGTTACAATAACAATTCCCACTGGACGGGAGGAGGGGGGAAGACCCAGGTAAGTAAGGTCACTCACGTGGGAAGGCTCAGCATGAGGCACTTTCTTTCCCACACAAGACTGAGAAGTCAGCCCGCTGTACGTGTGTCACTACTCACACAAGAGCCCCCCATTCTGCCTTTCACAATTCTTTCCTCCAGCAAGAATTGAATGATGTTAAGGTCCATCTCCTGGCTCTCGTTTTCAGCCAAAATATTGCTTTCATTGAAAGGCACACGGTGGGGGGGTGGGGGTGGGGAATCTGTCCCTGAGAAGAGACAGAAATTGCTGTTATTTGTGTCCAGCAGCTGTCAGTGGTCCCAAAAAGGCTGAAGTCCTTCATCACTGTATATTTACAAACACAGAACTGATGCGTTCCCAGAAAAGCAAGCAGTTTAAGCAGATCGAGACAAACAGCGGAGGGAAAACAAAGATTTTAGAAAGCTCAGGCTCAAAGAGCATTGCCCAAGTAGAGTCAGCAAGTGAGAGAGCGGAACGCCTAAGAGAGGGCGAGTCTCTCCTGAGCAGTCCGACATCCCCTCTAATGGTCTTGGCACATAACCGTAGCTATTAAGAAAAATAATCACATAAGCAAACTCTCATCAATCAGAAGGTTAGTGCTGATAATTAGCACCAAAAGCCTGCTGCCAAATCATTTGCGCAAGGAGGCTGGAGGTAGAAAATCACCCTCCTGTTCCACCAGGAGCAGGGTCACATGATCGGACTGCGAATGGGTCCGGATGCTGAAATCGATGGGGTGACCCCTGACGTCAGGATTTTGTGGATCTGGCAACATTTCAGCCAGACTGTAATAATGTGCCTGTGTCACTCCAGAATTTTGCTGGCTCACGCGCCGCAAAGTCCGAAAGCAGAATTTGACCTTCCATTTTGAGGCTGAAAACTCTTCAACTTTTTCATCTAAAATTCCAGTGCTACGCCCAGCCCAGGTTTGTATCCCAAACGCCGGGCACGCGTTGACTTTCAAAACTCCTAAAAGACATCTCCAAGGCTTTATCCAAACAACTTCACAACGTCTTTCTCATCACAACTGAATCCATAAATAAAACAGAACAATAGAACATGCATTCAAAAAGCAGCTGATTATGCACATGAACCCATGCCAGCTACAAGCATGATTGCAAATAACTGCAATTTACAATTTGCAAGCAACAAAAGTATCAGCCCCTCCTTTATTTCACTGATTAACTCCAAACACTGTGATTTTAAAAAAAGTATTTTCTAGCTTTTCACTCAAGAAAAACTAAACAAAAATACATTATTATTTTGTCCCCTTTATAACACAAAAGTTCCAAAATCATCCTCCTTGCACATTAACTCTTCCAAAATTCTTGCTAATCTTTCTTATTCATACAAAGACTGTGGAATTAAACTCCCGCTACGGTAAAAGGTTTTTCTGGTCTGTACCCATTTACTATGAAAACGTACAAGGTACTGAGTGCCCTTTATGTGCCTGCGGGTTCTAGGACTGGGTCCAAAGGCACTTGCTTCTCTACCTCATCGTGCTGCATCAATTCTGACTTCTCCAAGTATTTCATAGCAGAGGAAAAAAAAAAGACTGCCACAAACCAGCCTTCAGCATATTAGACAATATCCACCTGATTGAGGCGGAAGTAACGTAAGCTGGAACATATCCTTTTTTTTCTTTTGCTTATTTTTCTAATTTAGGCCGAAACAACTGCCTGAGTGAATAAATTACAAGCTTGAAGCCAAATATTCAAATTTAGCCCTCTTTACAATTCTAAAAACAATACAGTAATTCATAAAACCTATTCAAAAACTATTTTTAGAAGTGTTTCTGACTTTCACTTTGAAGCGTCAGCTAATTTATTACAGAAAAAAGCAACCTGTATTTGCCAAATAGGTTGGCTGTTTTCTTACAAGCAAAGAAGTTTTCATATTTTGTAATGTGCATTAATTTCACTCAGGGTTTCAATTGTTCAAATGTGTGTCAGAAATTTTCCAGACATTAGAATGTATTCTTATTTTTTAAATGCACTGCCTGGGGAAGAAAAATAACTTTTAAGGATAGAATTGATCATCAGCCTCTGAGGCTACAGCTACTATCATACTAGCTGCAATTCAGAAAAAAGCCTCCATTTTCTCAGCAGCAATGCCAAATATGGCTAATATTCTCAACATTTATGCTACTTACATAGATAAAGTCTCTACAACGATGCAGGGGCTAACCGGCGTGATTCTTCTTGCTCACACCGCTGTGAGGCAAGAATAATACCACTAAAATAAGTAGACGCGCACACAGCTAAGTAAAACAGCAGAAATAGTATCCGTAGTCACATCTCATGCGCTGCTGCGAGTCTAGGTTACCTTATGTTCTCAAGCAACTTCTAACAGCAGAAACGGTTCTTCATGAGGATGCCAAATTTGGCATTCCTAAGGTCTTGCTTCAATGAAGACGAAACATCGTATTTCCACAACCTGAAGCTTAAAGAAACCAAATCACCTAACTCTGAAAATCCTCTTAGTCTAGCTCACTTCAGATACGAAATTAAAATTTAACGTTGACTCGAAGCTTTTCCCTTTTTAATGAATTTCAGAAAAAATAAACAGAAAAACATGCACATAAATTCTCTCTTAACGGCACCTTAAATTATTGCAGATGACCCCAAAAATAAACACAGTCTAAGATGGACTATAGGAAACAAAATCTACACAAGATACAGCCCCACTGACAACTCAACTGCATTGACTTCAGCAGACTTATACAGAGCAAGGAAAACTTTGGTACATGAACGTTAAAGACTTATTTGGGAACAAGGAGATCAATAGTCATAACAGTGCTATAACATATACATTGACACACTCGCAACAAGACCTCTGAAATATTTGCACTTCTTGGAGAAATACTGTAGAGCTGCAATTGCTTATCAATTCGCTATGATTTTTTTTTTTTGAGACGCAGATCCCTATTTGACAGACTATTTCAATGAAGCATGGGATAAATTCCAATTGTAAAGTATAAAAAGAAAAAAACCCACAACTCAGCACTAGAGTTTACATCGAGGGGAAAACAAAGTAGCAGATTCAGACCAAAAGTTTTAGTAGATATAGGCTGAATATTTTGGAAAAATCTTTCTGTGAAAGCTTTTAAGGAAAGAGATGGAATATCAATTAAAAGGACCGCTTAAAATCTGTTTGGTCAAGACCGAAAATGTATTTGGGGAAAAGTCCTCTCCTGAAGACATTATTACTAGAAGTAATCTAATAAACCCTTGCTGTCTCTAACTTGTGTAAATTCTTGGTTCTGAATTGATTCTTTAAAGAAAAAAATAAGTAATATATTTAATGGATTTGAAAGGTAAAATGGGTTCATGTACCAATGGAAGTGGCTTACATGAGGTTTAATTTTTTATTTTTGGCCACTCATTAAAATCTGCCTCTTTTGTTGCCCAAAGTTTGGAGATGGCAAGAACTGTGAAGCTTAAAAACAGCGTGTGTTGGGGAAAAATACTAATCACCACAAAAGCTATTCAGCAGTTGTCCAAACACCCATAAAGTAGCCAAGGCTCCAATGAAAGGCTTAACATAACAAAGCAAAACCTGCTTTGACTTAACCCATGCTTCCACAATTATTCATAGACTCTTGGCAATACCTCTGCCTTCACCTTCCGCTTCAGAATTCCTGTCGTTCACCAAATAAATGTGAGACCTGGAACCAATGCGACAAATTAACTGATTCTCAAAAAAAGTTCTAAAGCAGGTGGTACCAGTCTGAAAACAAAACCTAGAGAAGAGCCAAACTGGGCATTTAAAATTCAGGCATCACATCCAGCTATTTAATAACTGACCTAGAGAGAGCTCCGAAAATGTTTTTCTATGTTTATTTTTTCTGAAATCCATTAAAAACAGGAGCTCCCATGGTAGTGTAATTTATTAAAAAAGGGGAAAGCTTTGGGTCAACGTTAAATTTTAAATTCATATCTGAAGTGAGCCAGACTAAGGATTTTCAAAGTTAGGTGATTTGGTGTCTTTGAGTTCCAGGTTGAGGAATTCCAACGATCACACAACTTTAACACAGGGATCCCACCATCCAGCCCAGTTCTGTATTTGCTGAACTACAGTAATCTGAAGAAGACACGGAACCTCAGCTGAAGGACGCAAAGTGACAGTATTTATTGTGTCTACTGGCTATTTTCATGTTTAATGACCTTTGAAGTTAAATATTTACATTTTTCCAATCATTTAGAGTTTTATCCTTTAACCTTCTAGTCACTTGATCTTTGTGGCTTTAGCCTTCCAGTTAAAACATTACTGTAGAATTGGGTTCCTTCACATCTTGGCACTTACAGACCACAATTAAATTGCATCTTGTCTTTCTTTCTTATAAGCTAAGGAAATTAAGTTCTAAGTATAATATAAAAGGCATAATTTCAAGACCACAAACCACTGATGCTTGGTGCTGCTGGTATAGTACCAGTGCCTAGCAGAAATGTCTTCACCGCTGAAACCACTATCAAAAAAGGGCAGAGCTGGTAAGAGGATTAAAAATGTCTACCCTAGAAGTATCTGTCATGGCATGTTGTCAGTTTGCCTATCCAAATATTTGGTAAGAAAGTGCCAATGTACCAAAACATCTGACAAATCACAGAGAACCTTTTGCTAGAAACCTGTCTGGCTTCTTGGGAGAACGTTCCGGCTTTGAAGGTCTGCAGCTCCAACAGACACATGCCCTGCTGAGTCCCGTGGTGGGACGTCAGGTGTCCTATGGTCCCCGTCGCAGGAAGCCCCAGAGTTCAGGAGGGCTCTGCACAGAGCAAGACATCAGTGTCTCTGGGAACCCGGGACATGCAAACTTACAATTCCTGCTTCTCAGATCCCAAGACTGCAGGTGAGAGGCTCACCCAAAGTCAGGAGCATGCAAGATGTTCCCAGAAAAGAGGTCACTGCTACTTTAGGCATTTTCCACTAACGACATTTTTTTCATGTGCTTTGTCGCTAGTTTTGCAGCACAGCTCAGTGTTTTCTCAAAATATTCTCACACATGAGAAATTCATGCTTGAAACTCAGCAAAATATACACCCTTCCATGCCTATCACAACCCTGACGTGTACAATTACCACATGTGGCTTTACAGATCACACATCAGCAAATAATGCTTGCTACTGAGTCACTTAGAAACACAAAAACATCATTGTTTCATTTCTAAAAACTATTTGTCCTCACATACAGCAATATTTAGCCTTGCAAATCTTCTAAGGGAAATAGAAAATTACATTGGCAAATCAACATAGGACAACATCCATCGAAGGTTGAAATGAGAAAAGCAAGGAAGGAGATAAATGAGCCACCCAAGGTCACACAAAATCAGTAGAACAACCAAGAATAGAACAAAGGGCTCTTCATTACTTAGATCACAAGTGCATTCGATTCTGCATTAGTTAATCTGCAGAGTCTGTGTATCAGTAGCAAGTCATGTCCACAGGAGAAAATGTAACAATAATCAGCTGGAAGTTCAACATTACCTAAAGCCACGGGACATAAGTCAAAGGTACAGGGTGCGATGACCTGACCTGGAATGCCACTTGAGTAAAGAGAAGAAAGAACATGGTACCGGGTATTTTGATTTTAGAAAACCCAAACCACTGCAAACTTGGGGAAAAATCAGTTTGGGGTCTAGATTTGCAAAGCAGATCTCTACCAGACCTCAGGACTACTCTGCTTTCCTCAGCTCTGGTCTTTGCATCTTATCAACAACATTAACAAAGGCCTCTAGAAACACAACAGAAGAGAGTCAAGGCCCAAGTATGATTTTATTTTTGCAAATGATAAGCCAGCTGAAAACAGAAAAGAACTTACAAAACAAGGCAATTTGGATGTTTTCTTTACAAGATTTATGAAAAGAATTATTACAACTATTTTGGCATTCACAGACTTTGCCTGTAGCTCTTCTTCTCCTAGTTCTGTAAGTCGTTTTTGGTTTTGGTGCTGGTGAAGAATTTTTCTTCTGGATTTTTCTTTTTAATACCTCCTACTTCTCTCAATAGAAATGACCTACGGATTGTACTTTGCAAGAATAAAAAGAATTGATAGGAGGGTGTACCTGCTCACAAAACACTAGGCTGAGGCAAGAGAAAATCTGTTTATTTTGTTTGTTCGACAAAGTTCCATATGCCAAGAAGGGAAGCAAATACATTGAGTAGGAAACATTCGCTTCTTTTTCTCCCTAAAGACTACACCAAACTTAGTAGCAGAAAAAAAAAAAACCCACTGACCTTCCATATGTGACTGTAGTGGATTACTTCACTGCTCTGAACCTCTTTTTTGCTGTACCTACAGAACACAGCACTGGGGACCGCTTGTACCAGTTGAGGCTCTGAGCACTACTAAAGTGTTCTGTTATTAATAAACCTCCTGCTTTCCAAGTGGATTATTTATAAATGAATTTTGTGACCTCTGGCAGGCTAGAACTAAACAGAGAATACAGATTTTTCCCCTTTAACTGAAAAATAAGGGCTACAGAAAGATGAATAGAGAGAAGCAATTAATATTTCCTAATAATTGTCATATTGAATGGGAGCACCGCTATGTTTCTCGGGGTTTCTGTG
This sequence comes from Steatornis caripensis, assembly GCA_013398225.1. Lineage (NCBI taxonomy): Eukaryota > Metazoa > Chordata > Aves > Caprimulgiformes > Steatornithidae > Steatornis > Steatornis caripensis. The sequence continues at coordinate 10,714 of VZSC01019217.1, read as the reverse complement.
CAGAAAGGTTCCAGGTAACTATTCATTCACGAGGCTGGGTTCATGTAAATCGGATGCTGTTGCCAAGCAACTATAGGTGCTAAGGAATGAATTACAGTCTGCAGAAACCTAATAGCCTGGAGCGAAAAAGAACTACAATCTGAGATTTATGGCATATATAAAAGGAAAAGAGTCATTCTCCGACACACAAAGAACACAGATACTTTATTATAAATGTCCTTAGCATGTTTTTCTAAGGCATAATTAAGCAACAAAATCCCCACTCCACCCCAAATCAAACAGGTAAATTCTCTTCTTTTTTAATGTTTTGTTCATTAAGCTTTCTAGAAATAGATCTCGAGAGATTAGCTACCGAGACAAAAGCTAAAATTTAACCCAAAAATCTTTCTTTTGCACAAGAAAAATGTTAGCTACACAGACAGCGCTGCAACTGCCAGTTATCTACTTTACCTTCTTATGTTTTTACACCATGCTCATTAACATTGCATCTGATCATCAGAAATTCTCTTTAAGCTTATTAAGATTTTAAAATATTTTTAGCAAGTTAATTAGAATACATTAAGAGAGCTCATCTGTGTTCACCCATCATGCATATTTTATTTTACTCAGGCAAATTGCTTTCAAATGAAATATTAGACCTAGGAAGGGTACACCGCTCGGTACTGAACAATACAACCCCTTAGAGCAAACATCCACTCCCAAACACCCTAATAACTTCACGTCACTGGAAAGTGGGGAGATTTTCTGATGGCAAAGGGGTTTTTTTAGTGCCCGCCGTTATCACGAGCCCCTCCAGCTGGGGTGCGGGCACACAGATCTGGCGGATCATCCTCGTACCTGAACCATCCGTAGTTGCCATCGTGTTCCTGTACCAACAATAAAAGTTAAAGCCTCCGAGAGACCACTGCAGTGGGAGCCAAAGGTGCAGCTAAGGAGAAGAAAAGAACGTCTTCAATCCCTCACTTTGTAGTTCAAAGGCTTTTTCAAATTCATGTTTGGTGGGTTTTTTTCTCCTGCTGACAGGCTCTGAAGATATCATTTGATCGTAAGGCAGGAGCCCAATCAGAAGCTCTGGCATGGTGCGGCACAGGTTTCTAACAGGCAGAGGTGCGCATAGATTTGGCAGAACAGCAAGAAAAGCTCACAGAGAACAGCCTGAAATACCTTTTGCCTTAGACAGTATTATCAATTCCTCCCTTTAATGTGCACTAAATGTCACCAAATTCAAACACATAAAATTAAATAACAGTTTATGGGGAAAAGTGAGACAGCGAAAACTATCTTGGGGTATTTTCAGCATGCCACTTCCAGAATTTCAGTCAAGTGAAAGTCCATCACTGGACACTGAGAAGTAACTATAATACTACTGTAATAAGATGTTCCTCAAGCTCCTGCTACTCATTCACTCAATCCCGTCAAACATGACATCTTTTAAATTGTTCCTTCGGACTCCACACGGTCCAAAACCTTCCTATCTAAGGAAGGATGGAGAATCACACTAATTTCATCAACACTTCTCAAGCTAATGGGTTACTTTTAGAGACCTGCATAAATAAAACGATGAACAAAGTTTGCCAACCTCATGCTTGATTCAGATTTTGCACTCTCACTGCATTTCAATTAACCTGCCACAGATTGCAGAGATGACATATTAGATGTGGATAGTAAAGAAAACACTCTTTAAAAAACAACAGGTCTGAAGCTTTTGATGAGTGATCATACAATTCGTATCAAAACACACATTTAAATCTCAGTCACCACACATTTCACAATCTGCATCATTAACAGTGTCTGGTTTAAGAGATTTTGATAATCTCTTTCACAATCTATAACGGTTCTTTATCTCCAAGGCACTGATGCTTTGCTCCTGCAGCCTTCCTTGAGACGTTAATCTCTTCAATTCTAGAGGCTGCTCTTTAATAAACTGCTGTCATGCTCCTCATGTTTTCTCCCACTGACAAACCCCCAAACTGGACACATTTCATTTAGCATTTGGCCAAACACATCAGCCACACTGGCACAGAGAAATTTTAATCACAGCTGGGTAATTCTACAGTAAGCTCATCCAAAGTCCAAGAGAAGAGAACCACATCGATAGGCGGAGTCCCTTTCCACTGAATAAATCAATATCGATTGCACTGAATCCAAACCCACCCTGTCATAACCTTTTTCTTCTATTCCTACATTTATTAATCAACTCAAACATCCAAAGCATAAGCTACAGTGTGCACTTTTTCCTCAAGCTTGACCGAGCACAAGTTTTGCTTTTTAAAGGAATTCTCTGCCTTAGATGGTTGGAGCAGAGATTTCACGTCCCTGCCATGGAACTGAAGACAGGCAGCTGCCTTGGCCGCAGGGATCATCAGCTGGGATCTCTCCCCAGCACTCGCTGCATGCCGAGTAATGCGTCAAACGATCCCAACAACCTATTTGTTGGCATTAAAGAACACAAATTGCCTTGCTTTATTTGTAACATTTAAGCGGAGATATGTCCTATCCTAAGGAAAACACCCACCTAGAAATCAATATAAATTCCTAGTAGCATCCCAATTGCAAAGAGTAGGGCTTGAATAAGTAATGAAGGCACACCAACATTTTAATGTTATTTAGACTGACCAAAGACACTGAAATATGTTTACAATTAAGAGTATTCACTAGCAAAAGGAGGATGGAAAGCAAAGCATGACTACCAGACAACAGTAAAATAAAATGCAATTTAGCAATGCATGTGTTGTCATTGGCCTGCCCTGGTGCGCACTCGTCATTCCTACAATGGAAACAGCGACTCAGTTATCCAAGCCAGCGCAATTTTAACAAAGCCCTATAGTATCACCGCTAGAGCTACATCTGTAGTGCAGCTACGCTCAAACTCACCTGTCTCAGGATTTTAATGAGAACCCGGAGCTCTCCACTGCTTACAGAAACTTCCCTGTTAACCCAGCCATCCCCAGAGCAGCTCGAAGCGCCTTACCCACCCCAGTCCCCCAGCTGACTCTGCCTCCCCTCCAGAAAAGTCTCAGCTCCCTTTATAAAAAAGCTGCAAAACTCCTCCTGTCCGTCCTCTCTCTCTTCCCCTTCTCCCCAACCCACAGCACAGAGGACTCATGACCAATTCTTTTCCTTAAATTCTCTTCTGCAGAGGTCAAAACCTTCCACTGCCTAAAACTCAGCCCCGTGTAAGTATGGGACATCACTGACCCTATCAATTATTTTATTTTATGTTATTTACTTCAGGTAAGAGACCGCTCTTGTCTTGCTTTGAAACGGGAAAAGGACAAGGTTTTCCAGACTGGGTATATCATCTAGGTACCTGAGATGTGGTTCATCACGCGCACCAAAATACAGCATATTCTCCAAGACCTACTCACTACATTATATCCAATTCTGGCATAAAACAGCAGTCAACAAAAATGCGTAACATCTTTTCCCAGTTCCTCACAGTTAACACATTAAGTGGCAATAAAGGGTGCAATGACTTTCCAAGGGCATGTACCTGTTTAATTATTCAAAAGAAAATTGACTCAGGCACCATGGTATGAAACACTAAAATATGCAAACGAAGTAAATTATGGGGGAAAGCAACCAAAGAGAAAAAAAAAGGGATCATGGTGAGAGGAACACATGGGGGCAGATTCTGATCTCCTTGTGTACCTGAGAGTTTCTCTATGTACTTGTATCTAAGAAGAAAAGGTTGTGAAGTGACACAGAAATTATTATTTACTCGTTTCAGTACTCTGAGTAGAGTCTTGAAACAATCTAACCATGCCTAGAATTTCCTAAGAGAGTGTTATTTTCACCTACATACATGAAGCAATTTCAGAAAAAGAAATGTTTACACCTTTCTAGACAATCAAATCTTACTGCTGGGAAAACACTTGTTTCAACAGAGGCTGTATAGAACAGAAGAAAAGATGCAGGATCTGATCCACGAGTAAATCTTGTTTATTCGGCATTAAGGTTGTGAAAGGTTGTGAAATAACTCACTAAAATAATAAGAACAGGTTAACAGAAAGATATCATAACACCATTTCTAGTTATTTGTCCATAAAACACAAATACCCCATTAAAACAAAGAGCACTTGATTTTAGCTTGCACCCAAGCAAATGTCTTTCCAATCAAGACATCTAGTGAATTGAATGTCTCTTGTAAGCAGGTGCTACTGTGTTATATTTTCATCTAAACTGCTGAGAAGAAGCTAGAAGAAAATGACAAAGTAAATTGAACAAGAAAGTGTCTGATCTTGATGAATAATTCAGTGATGCAATGCAACAAATACTGATTTTTTCCTTGTACAGGCAGTTTACAACTGTCCTTTGCTTAGAAAAATGACCTTCTCGTTGTAATTATGCTTTGTCTTTAGGCACTGGATGACAGTGTTAGCAATACTCGTGATTCCAGTTCACAGTTCTGCTGCTGATCCATTCCTGCTATATCATCTAATCTTTTTTTAATAAGATAATCCAACCACTGAAGAACTTTAATATAATATTAGGAATCCTGGTCACTGACTGTTTTTTAACTATTCTGGTCATTTTTCGTGGGTCGTAAAAGCATGAGAGTATCTTTTAATAGAGCCCGCATTGTCACAACCCGCACACAGGCATGAGCCGTAGTAACTGCGGGTACCAGTCAAGGCAGGAACGACGGCATCAGCCAGGAATACAGCAGCTCGGCAGACACCGAACAACTTGTTACTGCAACAGGGAGAACCTGGAAGCTAAGGATTTTATGAACCACACTCAGGATTGTCTGAACTCTAGCAAAAGGACATTATACCTACTTTCGTCTTCTGTCTTTTAAAAGGCATTAGACTAGAACTACAACTAGAAAGCAGGATTCAGGGCTGTTGGATTGTATTCCTGCCCCACACTATCAATGACTTCCTGCATTACCTTGGCCAATCTTCCTTCACCCTTAAGGGCAGAGCTTCTACTTCTATAAACAGGCAGTATTAACATTAAACCTAGAGGAAACATGGTAAAAAAGCATCCACAAGGAGAAAGAGAATAAACTCTCTTCTCTATAGCCAGGATGGACAGAACAAAGCCTAACAGTATTAAGCTACGACGTGCCACAGTTAGATTTGCTGTGAGAAAAGCTTTTCAATAGTCGAGACGGCAAGACATGGGAATAGGTGAACGGCCACTCCCATTCCCTGAGGAACTGCCTGACTGCATGGATAACAACACTGCGAACACAGACAACCATCACCCTTCCCTTACAGAAAAGGTACCGTGCAGCCAGGAGTGCCGCAGCCACAGGTCCAGAGTAACCATGGCCACATAGACTAATGAGAAGAGAATTTACTTGGGAAAGGGCTGAGCTAGATGCCAGTCCCTGTTCCCAGAAGTATGTCTTGTTTTCCCAACAATTGAAAAATGCAAATAAGAATTCACCTGTCAACCCTGTTGTACCCACAGTAAAGATTGCACTGGAAGAACCCCACCACTGGGGAGGTGTGCTCAGCCTCGTGATCTGATAACCAGAGAAATCTTCTTTAGAGTCGTGTATTCAGGTCTTTCTGTAAGTCATACCTTGCATATCAGTATTTAAAAGGGACACACTTCACTAGAAGATCATGACTGAGAAAGGCTCATTTTGCCTTTTCTCATTTATTCTCTGCTAATTGTGCTCTACAGCTCTTTCTTGACGCAGAGCCTTATTGTAACAAAAATATACAGCAAACAATCCAGTGTACAGCAGATTATCAATCCAGCCAGAAAGACGACAACAACAAAAAAGCAATTAAGAAAGAAATGAACCCTTCCAAAATCTGTGATACTAGGCACAACCAGTAGGACTGGCTTAAACGCAAGTAAGGACACAGGCACTGAGATGCTTATTTTCTGTCCCCTGCAATACATCAGTATATCTTGCTCATGAATACTCAGGCTACCTTTGGCTAGTTGGCAGCACTTCTTAACACCTAACAATCTCATAAAAATATATTTTTTCTCTGTGCTGGACAAATCTGCCCACCTTCCACCTCTGCTACCCATAAAACACAAAATTTATTCAAGTACCTTTACTCTGAGTATAATTAACCTTTTCAGTGTACAAAAGCTTCTGTGTCTCTTAAATGAACAAAGAGCTATTAATGAACAAAAAATACTTTCCTGATGAAATGTTTAATACTATTTCTGGGAATACAGAGTATACGATTACTACCTATATATTGTCTATAATACAGTATATAGCTCACGCATCTTCTTCCAAAAGGTTTCTGTTTTCAAAGTATCATTGCTTAAGACCGATTTTTACACACCCCAAGGATACTTTGGTGAGGTTACTGCAGATTTACACTGACAATCAGAAACCGCATGACATGATCATGAAAAAGAAAAAGCCCATCTGCCCTAGTTTCAAAGCCAAGGAATGAATGTAAGAGGAAAATGAGATTTATTTTATTTTATTCATTTCAAGGTTAAACTGCAAGGAACCTTAACATCACACACATGGACGTAAGTTTTCGACGCATGGTTCGTGAACTCTCGGCAGCCCATAAGGTACGAGAAGCAGGTCGGTTGTCAAGGAGACTTACCATGTAAGAGGTCCAGTCCCATACTGAAAAATTTATGGAACCTATGAATTTTAAGTTTGAAAATCAGTGACCAAGAGGAAAGAAGAAGGCATATGAGTGGTTTACATCCTCCTTTCCCTATTTTCTCACAGGAGATGAGAGATCAGAATTGGACTGGAAGGCTTGAATTCACCAGTGCCCCACATTATCTCTTCTGTACGGACATTTTACATCAAGGCAAATGCCGGCTTTAGTTTTGTATTTTTAGCTGTACTTTAAATTAAAAGATGCACTGAATTCTGCAGTAACACAACTGTTGATCACACTCTGGTAACAGAAGTCCTGTCAGATATTTAGCCTTAGTTACCAAAAACTATCTTCAGGGAGTACAAACATTTCCCCTCTGGCATCCTGTCAGTCACAGCAAATCTGTAAATAAACTGTCAAACTCCATTCCAATCATTCCTGAATCTGCAAGGGAAAAAAGTAGTAAAATTGGTGCAGCTGGCTGTAGTCCCTGTAGAGCAGGGCTGATTTCACAGCTTTAATACAGTTCACTACTTCACAGCAAGTCCGATCTGATATACCGCATGCAGAAATGAGTGACACCTTTGCTAATCATTTCCTTAAACTTATCACATGTGGAGGTAATAACAGATGCAATGACTTTCCAAGGGCATGGACTGGTTAATTTTTCAAAAGCAAATCGACTCAAGTTCTGCAAAATTAAAAATCCACTAAGACGCATTGTCAAGCTATCTAAATAATGGAGAATCACACGAAAAGGGAAAAACAAAGGTCTGGTCATGAGAAAGACAGTGCTAGACCCTCTTCTTATATTGTTCTATGCAAAGTAGAAATAGAGCAGCTGCAAACAAGCCAAGGATCTAACTAGAGATGCTGACTAACTAAATAAAATGGGAAACCCTATGTACTACTACCTAGAACATATTGGCACCCCCGTTTAATAACTCATAACTTGCTAAGTAATTCTGAGAGAGCTGGTCAAGAATTTTTCTGCAAGATATTTTTTGTTGGACCACAACAGCTAATCCAAGAGTTTTTCAGGGCCACAACAGAAAACCAGCAACAGAAGAAAGATCAGAAAGAGAGCAGATAAACACTATCACCTCACTGCCTGTGGACTCACTTAGGATGTAAATCACGTAATTTAGAGCAGGGACAGAACCTGAACTAGGGTCTGCTTTATCCCACAAATTTTCCTTCACCATCAAGCTACACAAATTCACACTCTCTCTGGATTGGTGAATATTTCACAAGCCCCAAGCAGAAGACAGAGTATAAACCCAATAGTGAAGACGCTGGCTTGGTTTATGTCAAGTCTAGGTTCAAGACCCAGTTCTGTTATTGGTCAGAAAAGGGATCTCGGTCTCAGACTCCAACAGAAGATGCATCCTTTATGTTTCTTCACAAAAGCCCCCTGAAATGTAACTTTAATTATGAGAAAGTTTGAAAAGAAATTTTGAAAGCACATCATTTCTTATGAAACAAAACCACAGGTACTTGATTGCACATGCTTACACAGTCTTCCTGCTCGGGAAAGCAAACTCTTCATTGGAATTGCTGAATGCACCATAGGAAAGGAAAGGGCACTAAGGTCAGTAAGACTACAATGAGTTTGAAGGTGAAAAAAAATAACTTGATCCCCTTAATTAAGGTTGCCTCATGTTCAGATTTTTGCTTTCACTTTTTCTTTTTTGAGTTCCCATTTTGACTGGCTGAAGAGAGAGGAATACAAAGTGCATCAAGATTTACCACATGTGCCCTGGCCTCCCATGCACTACATGGGTCAGAGATCTGACATATCAGAGACATCATGCTCACAACGCAAAGGCTACATGGCCTATCAGCTACTATTTCCTTCCACAAATTCCCAGAAGAAATAATGGGAGCCCTACCCCACATCTTCCCTTTTCCTACCGCACAGAAATCCAAACCATATGCTACAAACATTTTCAGCAGAAGCAACAACGGCTGCTTTCCAGAACTGAGCATCAAACTGGTTTATTCTGCTCTACTCATGTACAAGCATCTCATGCAAGGTGCAAAGAAACCACTGTGAACCTGAAAACTTCACTGATCCTTGTCTAGACGCCGGTACGTGTTGGTGTACAGCATCCTTAGCAGATCTTTCATCTGAGAATCAATCACAAAAAAGAAATCTCTGGGCCTGAATCTCATTTCCCATATAACAACTGAGTGGGTTTATCATCCCAGTCTAATAATAGTCAATACATCCCCAGAA
>VZSC01019214.1:0-18366 GCA_013398225.1 Steatornis caripensis | reverse complement strand
GTTCACCTGGCTGTCCTTTATGATAAGCTTATCATTTGCCACTAAGTTTACGCATGTAGGGAGAGAAGTGGCTATTTCCTACTATGACTAGGAAGGCTTTTGACATGTTTATCAGAGCGTTGTGTTCAAAGTGGAATGTTACAATGTAGGTANCCCAGCTTTAAACTGTGACATGGGCACATGAAGGTGATGGGGAATGACCAACATTAATTTATCAAGAGTAAATCAGGTTTGGTTCACCTGGCTGTCCTTTATGATAAGCTTATCATTTGCCACTAAGTTTACGCATGTAGGGAGAGAAGTGGCTATTTCCTACTATGACTAGGAAGGCTTTTGACATGTTTATCAGAGCGTTGTGTTCAAAGTGGAATGTTACAATGTAGGTAGGTGGACTAATAGCTTGATAGACTGCTAGCTGGATGGTTGGTCCCGCAGGAAAACGGTTAACAGTTTGTTCTGTACCTAGAGGTCAGTTGCAAGTGGAGTTCCTCTGGGGTTATCTTGAGGCCTATCCTGTTCCATGTTTTGATCAATAACCTTGACAAGGTGAGAGAATGCATCTTTCTTGAGTTTGTGAATGATACTAAGCTCTGGTTTACAGTTGGTGTGCCGCAGGCTAGAGCTCTAAATGACATTTCTGTATGGATGAATGTTGTTAATAGTTAAGGTCTAAGCAGATTGACTTGACTTGGGGATCAATGCTATTTGTTATACTCTGAAACTCATTTCCACAAGAGTCAGTACAACACATTTAATTTTGCAGAAATTCTGAAATGAGCTTAAGGCAATTTCTGATCACAAGCCTTTATGATCATCACTTTAAGCATTGTTTGTGGAACATTTGTGCTTTGATCTGTATTTTAGCTATATATGTATACATGTACACACACAGGCATGCATGGTTATATAAAATTATATATGACTATAAATTATGATAATTTAGTGACATCTGTAGTTGTTTTTTGAACTGACAAAGCAACTCAGTTCTTTTCATCATAGTAGTTCACTTCTTTTATTTTTTAAATGAGGTATAGTGGGACACCCTATTTTGAAAACTGGTTTTCTGTGTTTTTAACTTTAAGGGAATATTTCCTATGTGTCTGTTCACTATACCAGTTGGTATTTCCAGTTACCCAAGCTGTGTTGATCAGTGTTGCTTGGATAAATTGGGGTTGTTACCTGAGGAATTGAATGTGGTGTAAGGCTCTCTGAAATGGTATCCGGTGTGTCGGTACATTCACATAGTGTAGGACAACAATGTGGATGTTAGATTAAATTCCAGAAACAATACAAACATGCTGGCACGGCTGAGGTTCCCTGCTCATTAGTTTTGCCTTTCTGTGCTGTCCTGAAGTAGCTACATGGCTTTCAGTTCTAAAGTGAGTATAGTCATTTAATTTCTCTTTTGTTGACACAGTCGTTTTCCATCATATAGATGTGATGAGTGAAGCATAACAAATTAAAGCTACTAATTCTGTGTAGAGTTCTATAGTGATATGACTTACATCAGAACACTGCAAAAATCCAGTTCCAGATCTGAGAGTCAGCTTTCAATCCTATTAGTACTTGTCAAAATAACTCAGTATAATTATCTTGCAGAAAAGAAGCTTTCTACATAATTAAAAATCTAAGTTAATGGCTATTATGAGGGATTTTTAAAATCGCTTTGCATCAAGCTGAGTGAGTTTTACANGAGAGTCAGCTTTCAATCCTATTAGTACTTGTCAAAATAACTCAGTATAATTATGTTGCAGAAAAGAAGCTTTCTACATAATTAAAAATCTAAGTTAATGGCTATTATGAGGGATTTTTAAAATTGCTTTGCATCAAGCTGAGTGAATTTTACATTACATTTTTAATGTCGCTGTTTACACAAATGCTCTCATAAATAATACCACTTGCAAAAATGTCAATTGAAAGTTAACACTCTTTGAACCAAGGAGTAAAATACATGCAATTATTTCTAATTAGCTGTTCCAGCTACACTTCCAGCCTGTCAAAAGGCTGTTCTAGTTATAGGATGGGATTTAGCTTGGTTTTCCGGAGTGCTTATCCCAGGTGTGTATTCTTTAGTTCTTAAGAATCAACTCCTGAACAAGATAGTGCTGTGCTGTAAACTGAAGTGATTAAGGGCCTGAAACAAATTTGTTGCCTGATTGTACATACCTAGCATCATATGAGATGCCAAGGGTATCCAGCCAGTCTTCTGGAGGCTGTTCAAGAAGACCCTAGGTCTACTGCAGGTCCTGTAAAATACCAGGCAACCCGTGGCAATATAACTTCATTGGAATTAGGTTTTTGGTTGGGATAGATTTAATTTTCTTCATAGCAGCTCCACGGTGATGTGTTTTGGATTTGTGACCAAAACAGTGTTGATAACACAGGGATGCTCTAGCAATTGCTGAACAGTGCTTTTCTGTTTCTCTCTCTGCCTCACCAGCGAGTAGGCTGGGGTTGCACAAGAAGCTGGGAGGGGGACACAGCTGGAACAGCTAACCCCACCTGGCCAAAGGGATATCCCACACCATATGATGATGTGCTTAGCAATAAAATCTGTGGGGGGATGCTTGGAGTTAGTGTTTGTCTTCCCAAGTAACCATTACAGGTGATGGATCCCTGCTTTCCTGGAGATGGCTGAACACCTGCCTGCTGAGAAGAAGCAGTGAGTGAGTTCCTTGCTTTGCTTGCGCATGTGGCTTTTGCTTTACCTATTAAACAGTCTTTGTCTCAACCCGTGAGTTTTCTCACTTTTACTCTTCCCCTCTCTCCCATCCCTCTGTGGGGGGAGTGATCAAGTGGCTGTATGGGGCTGAGCTGTCTGCTGGCTTAACCCACAAAAATATAGTATGGTTTGACACTCAAATTAAGCATGCGTGCCCATGCACTGAAGCATGGTGGATGGGGGAGGTGATCTGGTATGCAATCCCAAGCAAAATTTTTCTATCTCTGTGAAGACCCTGGAGAATATTCAAAGTTCACAGGCCAGGTTATATCCTCCTTAATGGATGGCTCTTAAAATTAACAAGAGTACAAATTTAAAATCCAAAACACTTACCTTTAATTACAGATATGAGGCATCTAATCAAATTTGATAAATAAGTATTAATTTTCCTTGTTGACTGCATACAAATTGTAAATTAAGTGGAATAATTTATATCAGTTTACTAGGATTTATTTGCTTCATTCTACCATACTTTAGTTAGGTTCCAGTTCAGTTGAGAATTTCTTACATGTACAACAACTCCAGGAAAATAATTGTGTATAGAAATAGGAGTGTTGTGAACATCAGTATGATTTAAGGAGATAAAAATATGTGCTTCAACTGCTCTTGTTCTGAAACAACTCTTTTATACTTCAGTCTTTAGTACTTTTCCAATCCCAGAATGTTATCGGAATTATTTCGTCTTATTGTATTGTGAGTTTGGAGTTGAGGAGACAATGATTAATTTCAAAAGCCTTTATACATAAATGTATAAAAACAAACTCAACAGTGCCATAAGGTGTGAATAAAAGTATAAACTGAAAAGAAACAATACCTGTACTTCAGATGTGTTAGAGGCCAGTAAATATACTTTAAGATGTATTAGAGACCAGTAAATCTGCTCAAGCCGGAGGGATAACAGTGTAATGTGCCTCCCACTGTGCTGGTGGTCCAAAGGGGGGCTGGGCCACACCTAGCAGTGTGGAGGGGAGGGAAAGCTAGCTAGCAGCCAGGACAAAGGAGGGAGAAAACTTCAACATCCTTCTACTCCCAGCAAGGAGGGGGAAGAAACAACACCCTCCATGAATATCACACTCTTGTGAATAGTTTGCTGTAACTCTCCCTGTTTACCCTCCCCACATGCGTGCCTGCACAAATGGAGGTCCTCTGGATGAAGAAGCCTTGGAATGTTTGGCATAACCCAGAGTCAAGGAGTAGAGATTAGGAGGGAGTGGGGGAGGCAGGGAGGGGATAGGATGGATTTGATTCCTATATTAAACAGTATGGTAATGAGGCTTCTCTGTGTGGTTTTACAGTCCTGGCAGTATCTTGTGTCAGGTCTACTTTTTCCTTTTTTTAATTTCTTTTTTTGGTGGTTTACTGAAAATCTGAGAAAAGGGAAGAAACAGCTTTTGCTTTGGTCTTGATGTCACGCTGCAGGTCCAGCTGGCAAATTTTGGTATGGAGAGGAGGCAGCAGAGGTACTGACAGTGTTATATCCAATCCTGAGGGAGCGAGAAAAGACGTAGCCCCTGAAGAGTTCTGAGAAGTGGTAGGAACCATGTAAAAGATCCAGGGTTGCTGCAATGTGGCTTAAGTCTCTGGTCATAGTCTGAAGAGTTCAGAGGACTCTATTTCCAGTTCTCTTTTGTGACCTGATTGAGCCAGACGCTTGGTCTCTTTGCCTGTTTTTTTCTGTGAACTGAGGGAAAGGGCAAAAGGCCAGGCACATCTTTAGGGGAGACAAGAAAGAGAAGAGCAAATTCCCACACTCTCCCGTTCTCTTGACCCTATGCTAGATGCCTGCTCTGCTGCTGTGTGAGCTCTTAGGGCTGAGCTGAGTAAAGGGATTATACATTGGGAAGCAAAGCCCTGGGGCTGGGCTTCTGGCACAAGGCTTCCTGCAGTGTAACTCTGCAGAGCTTCCTCGGGGGGGGAAAAAATGTATTGAAAGGGAGAGAGAAGTATTGCATGGTAACAAGGCTACCTTGTTACCGTTAAGGTGGGGCGGGAAAAAGTTTGAAACCGAGGATCACTTGGTGCTCTTGATGCATAAGCACTGCTGATTGCAGTGGGACAGAGTTAACTTTGCAAGTCAGGAGATATTACAAATCATTGATTGCTAATATTTTCCTGTATTAAAAAACTGTGATCTATTACATTGTGAATGCATCAGTCACACTAGCAGTAGGTTATTGATGTCAGAGGTTTGGTGAGGTAGACTTTGCCAATACCAGGAGTCTCTACTTTTGGAAGTCAAGGAACAATAAAGGATAACTCTACCAGTGTACTCAGCACAGGCAATCATAATTTCAGTCTTAGTTCTTTACCAAAAACATGGAGAAACTGTGCTATTGGTATCCTGTTTTTCCCAATCAACCTTACTTCAAATCTTAATTTTTCTTCTGAATGTGAGGTTTATTAGAGGGTTAGTCTTGCCAGGTTTACCTTCAAAGTAAGATGTATGAACTTCAGATAGGAGTAACATAGACTTTCACATCTGAATTGTTGGGGTTTTGTTTATAGGATCTGCATATACCAACAATTTTAGAGCAATTTATCTGTTGGAGGGGTGGGGGCATTTACTTGGTTCTGTGACTTGTTCACTGAACGTATGTACTTCTCTCTGCCTGCAAACTAGTCTGGGCAGCTCTCTGCAGTGTAGACATTGTGCAATGTAGACATTGACATCAGATTATCAGCCCCACTCTTGGTGTCTTCAGATTTTATCTGGGTTTATTAGTATGTTGAATAGGGCTATGATCTCTTGGGCTGTGTGATCATTTTGGATTGCTTTTTTTTTTTGCACAGTATTGGGAGTTTGAACTCCATATCATTAAACCTGGAGGAAAATATTTTCTCTGTGAAAGGAATAAAACCAGCATTCTGCTGGAAAGCATTACAGCCTTTCCCCATGGATTTTTGCCTGACAGCAAGCACCCGAGACTTTCTGCCCTCTTTGTTATTGCTAGGTCATAAATTCTCTTGTATTTCATTTATTATGTGTTGTGTAAATTTCAGCAGCTCAGTTTAAATCAGGTACGTATCCCTGCTCTTATTGAAACCTCATCATTCATTAAAAAAAGTGAGGGAAACAGCACGGTTGTTTTAAAAGGACACTTCTAGAAAAGGATACGGTTGAAAATTTTGCAGGTATACCTGATCTGTCTTCAAACTTATGAACTTCTTAAGGTTTATTGGACACCTCAAAGAAATAGTAAAGATCAACTTGCACAGAACTCCCAGTCTGACTCTAGCCTCATTCAATAATATGCAAGTTCTTGAAATGACAGTGTGTGGAATGCCATATGAATTTCTAGAGTTTCTTCAGTACAGATTTGCTCTGAGCCAGACAAAGATCTCATTTTCCTGATTGAGCTCTGTTTGAAGTTCTTTAGCTTTGCTTGCCATCGACTATACAAAATTTAATGTTTATTAAAGGGAAGGCTGAAGTAGCTTGTGGGTGGAGAGCTGTGTGATAAAGGTATAAGCTATCAAATTATGAATATATCAGGTGCAATAGGGCAGGAAGAAAAAGGGCTGTATGTTGGATACAGGGGAATTTTCAACACTGAAGTCAGAAGCTATGATTTCCGGAAGGTACAATTTTTATTCTTGCCCAAGAGAGTTGTGAAACATGAAAAATCAGATTAGAAAACTTAACAACAATTACTCCACACAATTCAGTTAATCTCTTTATTATTCATATATAGATTGTACATGCACAGAAATCAGAAACATTTCTAAGTGTGTGCAGTTGAACATGTGGAAAAATCCTTTCACTGAAGCTACTGAAATCTTACTAAAAACTCAACATATCTGATGAATTAGCAACTCATATTAAGTAGTTTGATGTCAAAAATGTGCTTGCAAGAAGTGTTATTTCTTACTACGACAGACTCAATAGACCTCAGATCTATCTATGTTATTCTATTTCGTTATTACAACTACCAATGATGATAATTTATATTAATAAAGTTGAATTCAGAATCTCAAGCTTTAAGAAGCTGGATACTGAGTTTAACTTAATTTGCTGTGACTTCACACAGTGGTTGTAATTGTTCATGGTCTTACTTCAGATAGAAAGTAAACTAATGTAAAACTTTTCCAGTACCTGAGGGGATATAATTAATAACATAATAGCTCTTCTTAAACCACCCAATGCAGTCCCCAGTAATACAGCACAAATGACTGCAAGTGATGTGTCAGGTTACTGAGTGCAACAGGATCTGTGCAGCACCTTGGACCTTGGGTCTGCTTATAGAGGAAAGGCAGATGTGTATTTCCTTGTCTGTTTCTGTACTCTGACTGCATATGGCTCAGTGAGCAAGAATTGCATACATCAGTTTCCCTCACTTCTTAAGCTGTTGCCCTCAGAAGCTGTTGCTGTATAAAAGTACACTTACTATAATCCATGATTAGGTACAAAACCACTCATTGCATATATGAAAGCTCATCAGGGGTTGGTATTGTGACTGATGCTGTTTAAAATATTTGTCAGCAACATGCACAGTGGGATTGAGTGTGCCCTCAGCAAGTTTGCCAACAGCACCAAGCTGTGTGGTGCATTTGACATACTGGAGGGAAGGAATGCCATTCAGAGGAAGCTTGACAGGCTTGAGAGGCAGGCCCATGCAAACCACATGAACTCCAACAAGGCCAAGAGCAAGGTCCTGCACATGGGTCATGGCGATCCCAAGCACAGATACAGGCTGAGCAGAAAATGGATTGAGACCAGCCCTGAGGAGAAGGACATGGGGATGTTGGTTGATGAGAAGCTGAATGTGTGGCGGCAATGCGTGCTAACAGCCCAGAAGGTCAACCATATTCTGGGCTGCATCAAAAGCATTGTGACCAACAGGTAGAAGGAGGTGATTCTCCCCCTCTACCCTGCTCTCATGAGAGTCCACCTGGAGTACTGCTTTCAGCTCTGGGAGGACCCAGATAAGAAGGATGTGGACCTGTTGAATTGAGTTCAGAGGAGGGCCATGAAGATGATCAGGGGGCTGGAGCACCTCTCCTATGAAGACAGGCTGAGAGAGTGAGGGTTGTTCAGCCTGGAGAAGAGAAGGATCTGAGGAGAACTCATAGCAGCTTTCCAGTACCTGAAGGGGCCTACAAGAGACCTGGAGAAGGACTTTTTACAAGGGAATGCAGTGATAGGATGAGAGGTAATGATTTTAAATGGAAAGAGGGTAGATTTAGATGGGATATTAGGAAGAAGTTCTTCGTGACAAGAGTGGTGACACACTGGAACAGGTTGCTCAGAGAAGTTGTGGATGCTCCCTCCCTGGAAGTGTTCAAATCCATGAGCACTTGGTGGTGAGAAAACAATCTAATCCAAGTAATCTTGTCCAGTGAATCACTGTATCATCTAAGTTGTATTTTATGCCTTCTAAATCACACATAATCTAAGATGTGTTGGCAACCAAGTTGTTTCTATATATGTATTGCTCATATGGCATCTCATAATTCTTCCCCTTCCCAAAAATAGAACTGTTAAGAGTACTAGTTTCAACATGTGTTTATTACTACTCACTCCTTCTGCGTAAAAATTTTAAGCAAGTGTTCAGTTTATAATTCAAGAATATACAAGCCATACACAAAAAGGGAAGTTTGGCATGGCAACACTCAGTTTTATCCCAGCTGAACTTCAGAAACCTGGTTTCCTATGTAGAATTCAGTTTCCTCAGTCAGGTGACTCTGATTAGGTATTAAAGATGGGGAGAGCCAGCTGTGGACTCCTGCGTCCAAGTCCTAAAGTGATTGGAAGATGATTTATGATGTCAACTCCTTGCTAATAACTCCTGTCTTCATCACCATGTCTCTTAGTAATTGGACATCAAATTCACACCCTGAAGTGCTGAAGCTCCCATCTCACAAACTACTTTTGTGGTACGTCTGTAAAATATAGCACTAAAAATCTCACATTGAGTCCTTAGCTGATTAAGGATGGTGTGCCTTCTTTAGTTCAACAGTGCAATGCATCATAAGAGATTCTGTTTGTTGCTGCATTCATTTAGTGTCCTGGTTTAAGCTAAGACAGAACCAATTTTCTTTCAGTAACTTTACTTTTTAGTTAAGTCTCTTCTCAGAAGCTGCACTCTCTGAAATAAACTGCATGTTTTTGCAGACAGTGTCTGCTTCTAGCAGTGATATGGCTCAATGTTTACAGTTAGTGTTGGAACATCAGTAGGATTGGTATGCAGAGAGGCTCTTGGTTATAGTTATTCCTATGGAGACCAAGATTGATGCTTGCTTTTACTGACTTTCTTATGTGCTGGAAATGAGAGTGGAAAAGTGGTCACATCTGCCACACTCCAGTGGGGAGGAGTGGGTTGGACAGGTGGCCCAAACCTGAACAAACACAGTATTCCATCCTGTACACATCATACTCAGTATAAAGCTGAGGGATCACTAGGGTCACTCTGTCTTCTATGGCCAGCGTCCAAGGAGGACCCTGTCCGATTCTTCTACCTTCGATCCCTATCCATGCATTCCTGAATCCAGCTGCTGCCTGCTGCTGAGTACAGTCTGGGACTTTTCCAGGGTGTACTCTACAGCATCTGGGTGATGTAATCATCACCGGGGAGAGTCTGATATTGGTTTTGTATGTATTTCATTATTATTTGTTCGGTTATTATTATTCCTTATTATTATAGTTAGATTAAAGCTGGTTTAAATTTTCCAAGCCATAAGCCTCTTTCTCTTTTCTCTTTCTCCCTGCTTTGGGGAGAGAAGGGGTTAATAAAGAGTATCTGTCAGCCATTTAATAGCCAGTCCAGCTTTAAACCATCACATTTAGACATACGTAAGACATAGGAAGGTGACATTTAAATGGACAGTTTATTTATTTATTAAGTGAAGTAAGATTTCTTGATTTAAACTTCTGTCTTGCTTAGGGAAGAAATTGAACTCTCTACAGCTCAATTGCATATGCATATTAGTAGTCAAAAAACAATCTTTCAATTATATTGCCATAAGAGGTCAAAGATGATTTTTTAAATGCCAACTATTTTTCTTTAATTTAAATAATGCATCCCAGTCTACCAATTAGAGAAATAATCAAACAAGAATCTTCAAATGGCCGTATGGTGTCAAACTATATCCTCATGTAGCCTAGTACCTTTATAACAATGGCCTTGAGCAGTTGCCAAGAGGAAAAGAATATGTTGATTATTCTCAAACTTTCTTGAATCAGGTAATATAAGAGCATAGCAGCCTTTGGCATTGTGAAAACAGTAATATTTTGAGTTAGTCATTAACTCCCAGATTTATCATCCAAGCAGAAGAGGCTGAAAAAATTGTTTAAAATTTGCATCTACATTAACGTTTGCATCTACTGAAAGTGAGATTTTGAAAGTGCCCACAATAATGTGTATTGGAAAACACGAGTGTTGAGTTGCTCTGAAAAACTTCAAGCTTTCAAATACAGTTTTACGATTTCCATGATTTTTCTTTTTTAGTTTAAACAATTGGTTTTGTTTCTGGTGGGGAATTGCTTGCATGAGTAACTATTAATAGTGTATAAAAACCTGATGCTATTGCTTGTATTACTTTTGTGCTTAAAGGAACTAGCTGGGAATCTGTTTGCACTTTTCTGTGATATCACCTAAGATGGCTCCCTTCCTCAAATATTTCCTAGTCCAACTGTATAGTGATATAAACTGATGTTAAAATGACAGCATAGAGTATGTGTACTATGAAGCTCGAAATGCTACAAATAATATAACTCAAAATGTGCCAGCATCTCAGCCTTCAGGTGACTCGTACAGCCTTTGTCAAGTGGATTGGCTATTTTAGGTTTGAAGGAAAGTGTCTGTTATACATAAGACTTGGACCAATATTTTAGTAAACAAGTCAATATATTTTGACTTTTTCAAAATTAGTTGTGAACTGACTTCTTAGAATGTCTCATAAAACTATTGAATTGAATATATCAGAACAGTTTATTTTCTTGTCCCTCCATCCTACCATTTGCCCTGGTAAGACTCATGGAAAGCCTGTGTATGGCAGAATTTTAATGTGAACTCCTCTCATAGTTGCACTCCACTGTTACTATGACTCATGTAAACTGATCTATCAGCCTGGGATGCCACACTTCCATCAGCCTGCTGCCACAATTCTACATCTGCTATTTATTGTTTTTCTAATCAGCTGCATTTTGACAATCTTTTTGGATCTCCACTTAACTGTAGCAGATCCATGATTTTAACTTTGTTTTGGAATGCAGTCCAGTGTTTGCTATGATACTATGAAAATTAGAAATATGTCACGGCTTTTATTGAATCAGATCCTTGAAAGAAACAAAGTTCAGTCTGTGTGCGTACCTTAAACCTTAGTTCACATTTGTTGCAGACAGCCTATTTGGGAGCCTCAATCAGGGGATTTGTCCAAAAGACTGTGTTTCTACCAGATACCCTTATTAAAAACCCTTGCAACTTGCTGTCAGTTAACTTCTCTTATTTCTAGGATTGGCTCAGATGATTACTCGTATTTAATGAAATATGTTAGTTCATACTACCAGCGTCCTTGTGAAGTCTTTCAGAAGTTCAAGAAAACATTTCCTTCTGAAGCTTAACCTCTTCTGTCCTGCCGTGAGAGACAGACTAGTTATTCTTGTATTGTTTCTCTTAAGTATGCAGATGCATCTTTGTTAAAGAAGTAGCCAGCTGCTCGATGTACTTGGCTAACAGTGAGCTTCTGTCCTGAAAAGCCTTTCTTCTTTCCCATTGGAACGTTATCCCTCAGTGGGAAATGTATCTTAAACTTGCATGAGGCCTTTCACTCTATGTCAGTCTGTTAAGTTTACTGTGTTTATAAATGGAATAAATATGTGTACCTACTACTAGCTCTTGACAGAACACAGACATGGTTATAATTAATCACTCTAGGGTGGCGGTGGATTAAGGAATAATGATCCCTGAAGTCCTTCGAAGGATGTTATATATGCATGGTTTGCCTTGTTGACTTGGAAGTTTTGTAATTAAAGGATTATAAAAGGAGACTACACTTAGAGTTAATAAGGAAAAGTTTGAATGACAATGGACTCATCTCCTAAGGAATAATACAGAATTCTGGTTGCTTGAGACATTTAAAAATAGACAGGACAGCTGACCTTTTTGATCTCTGACTCCTGTGTTTCAAGGTTTTCTTCCGAACAGCCTGGTCAAGCCTTTGTCTTTGATTTTTTTAATTTGAGCAATGAATTTTTGATGTTCGGTAGAACTTACTTTGCAGAGAATACACAAAGAAAACTTTTAGGTTGAACAAGCTAAATTTAAACATAATCCCTTTTGTTTGAAAGCATAATACATTTAATGCTTGTATCCTGATTCAGGAGAAACAATTAATTGAAAAGAAGGATAACTTTATTTCAAATATAAAACAAGTTTCTGTGTATTATGTTAACATCATATTTTTTAATACTACATTTATTTTTACTTATGGCACCTTTAAAACCCCAGTTTCTGATCAGAACTAGCTCTTTAATGCTTAATTTCCTCTAGCTGCAAGCTTTATCATGGAAGAAATAACTCATTGGGAAAGCACAAGGCATGAAGAAAGTGTATGTTCAAGAATGGATCCTGGAAAAGATGTACTTCTAAGAAATTTCTTTCACAGAATGTGTGTTTCTTTCTAATTCAACTGGGTTCAAATAGAGAGGGAGAGCTACTAAAATCCTCACATTTGCAATGTCATGGAATACTGTCTTATGGATGTCATGCTTTTGCAACCTGATGGTAGTGGTTTAAGAAGGGTACTTCTGAGTACATTAGTAACAGAAAAATGTGCAGAAGGTAGGAGTTTCTATAAAATGCAGTGAATGAAGCTATATTTTTGGAACTGCATAAACAATGCTAGAAAACCACATAGTAAAGGAGATTCTATGGTGTCTGTAGGAAGAAGAGTAAAGAAAAGAAGTATCACCATAAAGTTTATAGTCAATTTTTGCAATTGTAATCCTTCCTGTCACCTGTGCCAGAGAAGATCCACTCAATTAACTCCATGTTTCAATAACTAATAACCCAAATGATATAAAAAGTCTTGAAGTTCATATTAAACATATGTGCAGATTAAGCGAGCTAGTGAACTTGATCAACAAACAAGAGTAACTGTTAAAAGAATCTGCAGATATTAAAGTGTGAGGGCACAGACCAGCTGAACAGAGAGACTTAAGCAGATTACAAGTTGAATTGATGACTGCATAGCATAAGGACAGATTGTTTAGGAACAGTTTCTTCCATGAATAAATTAATCAAAGAGCAGCAGTATTCCAGCTTGCCAACTGCAGTCAAACTATAGAGTCAGTTGTAGCTACAAACTCTGCAATACTGCTTAATACAACGCTGGAAAGTCTTGTCATCTCTTGTGTGAAACAGAGGATCCCTAGATTGATTGTGCAGCTCTAAGGCTCCAGATACATAAAACATATGCGTAGCCCATCCATTCAGCTGGAACTGTCTGTGTCTGGCATGGGGCAGCCCTGGCTTCTCCTCACAGAGGCTGCACTGCAGCCCCCTGCTGCCAGCACCTTGCCATGTGAACTCAATGCAGAAGATAATTTGTCTACTAAGGCTCAAATGCTTTAGAGCGTGGGCTGTGTCTTCACTGGTTACACAATGGCAACCACATGGATATTCCAATGATACTACTTCCAGATGGAACGTCTAGTTGCCTCTTTCTTGCTTTTCTTGTCAGTCACTTCTGAGCAGAGTCTACCCATGAGAAGCTCCTTATTAAGGCAGCCATCTTCACAGCCAAAAGACAGAAGAGCTCTGAATCTGGCAACTCATAGAGCTATTGGAGGAAAAGGGTATTGTCACGTGCTCTTGAATGTATCCAAAAGAGGAGCTGGGGTGGAGCATTATCCTTTTACAGGAGCTACAACTACGGACAAGAAAGGAGAAAAGAAATTGGAAGCTCTGAACAGCCTGAGTAGAAGTCTGCAGACTAACATAAGCTTGCACAGAGGCAGAAAGTCCAGTAGCAAGAGAGGGATAAAGGTATTTGTAAGAAAGATGTTGAGAGAAAATCAATTGTTGTGTGCTGAGAATAGGAAATGTAGTTCATGCCTGGGGCCCTAGTCCTCAAAAGAAGCAAAGCTGAGAGATGTGACAGTTGGTGTACATTTAGAATGCCTCCATCACTTTTCCCAGGTTCCTCTGTTGTCCATATGTGTCACAAGTGAGAAGTAAAGCAAATGACAGCCACTCCAATATGCTGTAAATTATGAAATTATTAAATGACTGAGAGCACAGAGGCTTCAAAAAGAATTGAGCTTCAGTTTCAAGAGAGCATATTGGTAGACTTACATCAAACAAACCACACAGGAGGACTTCTTTTTCAATTTGTTTTTCTTTTTATTTGATGGGATTATATTTTGTTTTATTATGTGGGCTTTTTTGCTATTGGGGGCATGAGCAGTGGAGAATGCAGCTGCATTTAACTTGTATACAAATGGAGAGGTGATGTGTCCTGGTTACGTGAATGGGAGAATGTGTATGGGGGGAACTTGTGAAAGGACTTCTTTCATACCCTTTTATAAGTTTCAAGCTTCAGTAGAAGACATTGGATCTGGTTTTATGGTTATGATTCTGTGTTATACTGTTATATTTTAAAATGCTGCACATAAACTCTGACTCATTCCTTATGTTAATGAATTGCAGCTGAAGGTTCTTCTTACTGTAAAATTAATTACTGGCAAAATAGTGCTTTTCTCTTGCTTTCAATTGAATGTAGCAGAAAATGTCTCTTCATAAAAATAGCAGGAGAAACAAGTCAAGGGAGAGATGAAGTCTCTGACTAATGTAAACCAGCAAAGTTCTGCAAATTTGGTGGAACAGTTCCCAAGGCTGGGAGCTGGCACTTACGAGGTGCAGTTAGACTTCTATTATGCCTAAACAGGTAGCCTGTGAAATATTTTTACTGCATTCTGCTACCTTCTCAATTACTTTAAAGCAGATTTTTTTTTTAATAAAAAGTTATGCTTTCCATGCAGGTTAAGTATTAATTTATTATACATCTTACACGCAACAAAACCTGACTTTATTTCCTAGGTAAATCTTATAGAGAAGGGAAGATGAACAGAAATTAACAATTGCCAAATAGATGAATTTATCCTGCTGTAATGTGACTGAAGCCAATAGAATGACGTAAGAGATTAACTTGACCCACAAAGTTGCTTTTTTTTTTTTCTATTACATGCTGTGGTTTGCCATGCAGCTAAAGAACGTTTATCTTAAGCTCAGTGTTTGGATATTCTTACACATTCTGTGATTCTGTGGTTCTTTCTGGGTGGAAGTGCAGCCTTCATCTTTACTCTTGTGGCTTTGCTACTCTTAAACTCACCACCTTGTTCCCTTAAATAGACAAGATACCTTGTTTGCTTTAACTTAGGAAAGAACTTTAATTTCCCACAAGGGCGTCAACCGTGCTTGCTTATGCTTTTTTGAGTTAAAATAAAAATATCTTCAAACACTAAAAAGCCTGTGGGGGTCAGCTTGAATTGGGAGGGGGAAAGAAGAGGAGAAGAATGCCCATGATTTCCTATTTCCAACGAGACATGGAAATAAACAAAAAAATAAACTTTTTAAGTGCAACATACCTGCTGGAAGGAGAAGGGGGGGTGGGGCAGGGAAAGCACAGTTATCACCACTGTTCCACAGGAGCCATAAAATCCTGAGTGCCACTTTGGATTTGCTCCTCAAAAAAAGTGTGTTGCTGTGGCAGTTCAGAAGCTTGAAAAGCTTTGTTCTCAGCTGGAGTGACAGACGTGGCTTTGTTATTGATGTTCAAATACTTCTTTGCAACTCAAGAAAATGATTCTTTAAGAAAGCTCGTAGGGATTTGCTCTTTCTGAGAGATGGTTCAAAAATGGCAGCCACATGCAAGTCTTCTGTCAAATTTCTATTGTCATTTAAAATTTGAGCACTGTATAATTAAAATCTATATAGAAGACCCCAGATAAACAATATATTTTGTCTTAAGTGTGTCACGGGTTAAGGAAGATGCATGTACTTTCCAGGAAGGAAGATGAGTTACCCCAAATATTTTGAGTCCTCTTACCACAGCATTTGCATTGTATGTGTTTTATTTCAATCAATGTCATGAACTGGTGGATGCTGTGTTGTGAAAATGTAAACAAAGCCTGTGTCCTTATGATTTTGGTTAAAAATTTTGAAATGCAATTGCAGAATTTCAGGTAGGTGCATGTTGCAGTGTATTTTTTTTCTCAGAGAATCTGAATACAGAAGAAAACAGTGCTAAAAAATTTTATTGTTAATTTACAGTAAACCAATTACTCCCTTTCTTGATCTCTCATGGTGATAAGTATTTACATAGCCCTTAAAAATTATGCAGTGTAAATAAACACCCAGACAGCAGAAAAGGCATGTGATGACAAAGAATTTGGGAGAATTGTCTGCATGCCTAGATCTATCAGAAAGCTCAAGAGATTGCTCTCAGCCCTTGGTGTTTAAAAACAATGAGTCCTCGTGTTTCCTTAGTCTTTTGTAGATATACAGTTGCAAAGTACAAATAGTTACTGTGATAAAGGATACTGATCCTTACCCTGCTTGAAAGTTTAAACTTGTTATTCTAACAGTACTGTGTTTGAATTTCTACAGAGCTGTCTGAAAGTATACCCATTAATATGTTATTAGGCTTCGAAATTTATTTTATGATGTCTGTCCCTTGAGCAACTGCTTGAGTGGGGAGAGTGCATTTCTAAGAGATCTGACCACTAGTTCTGAATTACTTGTATCCAAGTATATTAAAATAGACCATTGTACCAAAAGGTGTGGAATTTGACTTCAAAAGATGAGTAGACAATACTAGCATAACAGATTACATTGTGTAGCTGACATTGTCTTCTTTCAGTAAAATATGGTTTTATCTTCATGCTTGCTTTTCAGTGATAAATGGCATTTACTTAGACTAACAGAAATTGTCTGAAGTGAGGCTTCATGTTAAGAAATTACACATTTTATTCTGTGCTGTGTTACGGAGTCTGTTTTCACATAGGTTTCATTTTTCTTTCATATGTTATTCTTCTGCTACAGTCTCAAGAATCACAAAGAAAAAGAAAATTCTTTCACTAGGTTGTTATAGTTCTGAATATAACTATTTTTAAATTATTTAGTAAGAAGGCAAAGTAATCTAAAGTCTCAAGCATTAACAATACAAAGTGCACATTATTTTAGCGGAAAAAATCAAAGAATAATTTCAAATAGCATTCTTAACTGGTGTGTGTTCTGTTCTGTAAGTCAGCTTGTATGTGCCCATAGATACAGATTTAAATTACACTTTCATTTTCTTTAAGGTAATTATGATGAAACTTTTGTATATGTAAAGAAACCCCACTCTAAATATTTCAGTTTTGTCCAAAGTCCGGAGCTATTTTCAGATATTTCAGAAGCCAAATATCAACCTAATAATTTTGGAAGAGGGTAGCTATAAGCAGTTGTATCTTTTTAGCTGTTCTTTGGAGTAGAATATAGACAGGATGGGGAAAAGAATGGGAAGAGTAAACGTGAGAAAATTCATAGGGTGAGACAAAAATAGTTTAATAGGCAAAGCAAAAGCCATGCATGCAAGCAAAGCAAAACAAGGAATTCATTCACTGTTTCCCATTGGCAGGCACGTGTTCAGCCATCTCCAGGAAAGCAGGTCGCCATCATATGTAATAGTTACTTGGAAAGACAAACACCATTACTCTGAATGTCCCCTGGCTTCTTTCTTCTTCCCCCAGGTTTATATGCTGAGCATGACATCATACGGTATGGAATATCTCTTTGATCAGTTGGGGTCAGCTGTCCCAGCTGTGTCTCCTCTCAACTTTCTGTGCACCCTCAGCCTCCTCACTGGTGGGGTGGGGTGAAAAGCAGAAAAGGCCTTGGCTCTGTCTGAGCACTGCTCAGCAGTAACTTAAACATCCGTGTATTATCACACTGTTTTCAGAATAAATCCAAAACATATTAGCTACTGTGAAGAAGATTAACTCTATCCCAACCAAAAGCAGTGCAACTTCCCTTTCAGATTTTGAATGTTGTGAATTTATTATGCAAGATTGCTTTTAATATAGAACAGCCTAAGAAGCTGTGGCCTCTTTACGCTCTTTAAAGCCTTGCTAATATTTTTAAACCTAGACAATGATTAGTTGCTTTTGAATCCATTGAATTTAAACATTATGAATTACTGTGCAGGTACAGAGTACTTATTTTGATTCAGCCAAAACTAATTCCTAAGTGACTTAAAATAAACAAAACCAAACCCAGCTTAATTAGGAGTGTTTGTTGAGCCTCTGTGATCATAGAATCATTCAAGTTGGAAAATACCTTTAAGAGCATTGAGTCCAACGATAAACCTAGCACTGCCAAATGCACCACTAAACCATGTCTGTATGTGCCACCTCTAGATGTCTTTTAAAGACCTCCATGGATGGTGACTCAACCACTTCCCTCAGTAGCTTGTTCCAGTGCTTGGTAACACTTATGGTGAATAATTTTTTCCTAATATCCAATCTAAATCTCACCTGGCACAACTTGAGGCCATTTCCTCTTGTTCTGTCACTTGCAACTTGGGAGGAGAGAGTGACACTCACCTTGCTACAACCTCCCTTCAGGCAGCTGTAGAGAGTGATAAGGTCTCCCCTCAACCTCCTT